>JAUEJF010630175.1:0-10910 GCA_032275005.1 Desmognathus adatsihi | reverse complement strand
GTAGAACACGGCTACGTTCAACATTAGGTCAGAAATGAGCATGGCATCGGAAACACCTTCAGTCAGTCATGGGCGGGCCGGCCCGGAACTGAGGGAAATTCCGGGCCAAAGCAGTGTCTTGACTTGACCCGAGGTGCTCGCATTTCCCGGGTCAAGTCAGGCCACGGCTGACATTAAAAAATCGCGTCTGCAGACTTTCGGTTGGAGCATTTGAAGAACCCTTTTAGGGCTCTCAAATGCAAAGTAAATTTACAATGGAAATGCTAAATATGGTGATAGTGTGGGTGATTGCAGCCCCGCTGTGCAGCTTGGAGAAACTCCCTTGTCACAGAGATGTGAGACAATGCAGCACTTGAAGCCCAGCCAGTTCTGCCTGAGGCAGAGCCTAAAGGGGGAGACCTATTGTTAATTGATTCACACTGATAGTGACGCCGCAGCCCTGGGAGAGAGGTGAGGGGTTGCTGCGCCCCCTACACATATGCAGATCGAGTCCACTCGATCTGCATATGTGTAAGCAGCTCTGGGTGAGCTGCAGCCTGCAACCTACTTCCCATGGCTAACACACTGATCAGAAGTGTGTACTTTCCCCGGATGCCCCATAGATTTTTTTATTTCCATTTTTATTTATTAATTAGTACGTTTCCATTTTCATATTTATTTTGGCTCTCAACTGGTGCAACCCGTGCTGCTGTCTTGCACTAGGAAAGGGGCATCTCATTTCAGGAAGCTGGGGGAGAAGGAGAGGAGGGGTGATGAGGAAATGTTTACATCATCAGAGCACTAAAAGCATGCATGACATTGCATGCAAACTTAGTGCAAGTTAAATCACGTTACACATTTGTTGTTTTTTTACGTTGGGTGCCCCTCTAACAGCCACAGAGCGAAAACAAGAAAATACAATTATATTAAGCAAAGTAACAATCTTTCCAGACTTGACTTTGGCTTTATAACCACAATAATCTGAATGCACATTGAAATAATCACTAAAAGCAACATCGGCTTTAACAGAACAATGCATTATAAACTTAAAATCTTTGCACTGAGACAGTCTCATTTATTTCCCTTCCCCATAAAATTATGGCTTTCTGTGTGCTTACCCTGACCTAATAAATACTGATAAACATATTATGCTGCTAGAATTGATTGACGTTAGTTATCCTTACCCTCCCCCACCTTACACGGCTTGACCTGAGAGTTGACATTTTCAAGCCAGGTTGCTGGCTTGACTTGGAATTGACCTGAAATTCTTTTTCAGGGCTTGCCCATGTCTACCTGAGCCCCACCCACAGGGGGTCACTCACTCACATGAGCCCCACCCACAGAGGGTCACTCATTCACCTGAGCCCCTAAGAAGCCCCCCAAGGCCCACAACATGGACGCTGGCATGGCTGGAGCCGGCTCCAGGCCTGCCCACCCACCGCCCACAACACCTCCCCCTGATGGCCGGACGGCCAATGGGTGCACGGCTCAACAGTTCATAACCACGGCATCTTCCGTGAGTGCAGCGAACGAGTGCAGCGGACTAACACAAAGGACGGACACTAAGGACAACAACCCAGTCTGTCCCAGTCCGGCACAGGCAGGTCAGGGTGGTCTGCTCTCCACTACTCCTCCGGCTCTGTCAACTAGCTCCCTTAATCCCCTGGCCCACTCGTTCTTCCCGGCTTCAGATCAAGTTACTGTGAACCCCAGCAAAATTGGCCTAATTAATGCCAGGTCCTGGAACAAACATGCCGAGGAGCTATCCGACCTTATCATCGATGAAGAACTTGCTATGTTGGCTATTACAGAGACCTGGCTTGAGTGTAGCAACAGTCAAATTCCGACTGATTACCTCCCTGAAAATTACGTTGCCTTCTCTTGCCCAAGATCTGGGAGAGGGGGAGGCGGGGCGGCCATTGTGTGTCATAAAGACCTGCAGCCCTCACCCCTGCATGTTGATTGCAGGCTATCAGGCTGTGAATATACAGCAGTCACGGCAGGGCCCAGGGCCAACAAGAGAATTGCTGCTGTTTGTATCTATCGTCCTCCCCACACTCCAGTACCATGCTTCTTAGAGGAATTTCAAATAGTGTGTGAATCCTTACTCGCCTCCCACTCTCGGCTTCTATTAATGGGGGACTATAATTTCCATATGCTTGACAGCAATGACTCTAAGGCGATGTCATTCCAAAGTCTGCTGCTTGACTTAGGCCTTTCCATCGGCAGACCAGTTGCATCACATAAGCTAGGCAACGCATTAGATCTACTAATTACCCATGACTTAAATATCACAAATGACGAATGTAAGCCGGTTTTTTGGTCAGACCATTTTCTGCTGTTAGCACAAATAGAATTGTGGAAACCAGAAACACCAGCTAACACTTCTGAGCCTAGATCTAGAGCTAAAGTCCCCATCAGATCATTTCGCCAGTTTGACCCTGCCCTCTTTGCCGAGCACTACCACGCCTGTAAGACGTCCAGACCTCCGCCCCTAAACCCTTTTGATCTCGGCCTGTTCGCTAACAGAGTTGATGAAGACCTACAATCCACTCTTGATCTTTTATATCCGGTTCAGTGGGTGGCATACAAATCTCCTGTCCACCTAAAAAATAAGTGGTTTCACAACTCCCTGGCCGAGATGAAACTTGAGGGCCGCAGGCTGGAACGTCTATGGAGGAAGTCCTTATCATCCTCCGACAAACTCAAGTGCCAGATCCATTACACCAAATATAAACTGGCTATCCTACACGCCAAACGCGAGTTTGTAAAAGGCGAATTTGACAGAGCTGGCAATGATACTCGCAAATTATTCACGCTGTGTGATCATTTCACTACTACAGCCAAAACCACCATTCCAGATAAAACAGCTGTGAAAGCTCAAGTTTTGTCCGACTTCTTTGTCGATAAGGTAGCTAAGATCTGCTCCTCCATTTCCACCCCCCTCAGTGGCAATACGCCCCCAGATATTAAAAAACAAGTTACAAATGGCCCTGAGGTAAGATCTAAATGGGAGAAGTTTTCTATCCCCTCCGCCCAGGCCGTTCTCACCAAAGTCTCTGGGTTAACAGACTTGACATCCCCACTAGATATTCTTCCAATGAAGATTTTTAAACAGATTGCCCCATGGATTATCCAAGATGTCCACCACTTGATTTCCCTGAGTCTAGTACTGGGTGAACTTCCCTCTAACTGGAAGTTAGCAGCTGTAACCCCGCTTCTAAAAAAAGCTGAGGCCGACCCTTTAGACCCTGCCTCCTATCGCCCAATCTCCCAACTATGTGTGTGGGCTCGGTTAGCAGAGGCCTTTACCTCTGAACCTTTCAGAACACATCTGGAGACAATAAACTGCCTCCATGACAGACAGGTAGGCTTCCGCCCTGGCCGCTCAACAGAAGATGCTATTCTGGAGATGCGGGAAGGAGCGCTAGGCTCTCTAGACAAAGGCCGCACCCCGATCACTGTGCTCCTGGACCTCAGTGCCGCCTTCGACACCGTCAGTCATAAAATTTTAATTCACAGACTGGCGGAGTCGGGCGGCATTGGAGGGACGGTCCTGAGGTGGTTTACCTCTTTTCTCTCCGAACGTTCACAGAAAGTGAAATTTGGAGGAGAGTGGTCTTCATCACAACCCCTCACTACTGGGGTTCCCCAAGGCTCCTCACTTTCTCCTAGCCTTTTTAATCTGTACCTAGCCCCTCTAGCCTCACTGATTGAGACAGAAGTCGATCGATTTGTTCTCTATGCTGATGACATCCAGCTACAAGTGGAATCTACGAGCCTGAACATCAACCCTGACCAGCTAGCAAGCTGTATTTCCACAATAGCCAACTGGATGGCTGCCAACCAATTGGCGTTAAACGCCAGTAAAACGGAAATACTTTACCAGAAATCCAATGCAGACCCTCTGTCTTGGCCGTGGACCTGGCCCTCAGATATGGTCTTCCCCGGCTCCACCTTAGAGGCAAGGAATCTGGGAGTTCAGATTGATCCTAACTTCCAGGTCCACCACCAAGTCGAGAAGGTGGCCCGGAAGTGCCACTTTATTCTCTGGAAAGTCTGCAGGTTTATAAAACTTCTCGACTTTAGGCGCAGGAAGCTACTACTGGACGCGCTGGTAATGTCACATGTACATTACTGTAGCACAGTATATGCAGAAATACCTGGGGCCCTCATGGCCAGGCTTCAGGGAGTGCAGAATCGCGCCATACGCCTAATCTGCAATCTGCGCAAATTCGATCACCTGTCAGAGGCCAGAGCGCAGGTGGGCTGGCTGCCGCTGAAGATTCTGTTTTCTCTGAGGCTGGCCATCTGGGCCTGGAAGATCGTCCACGCTGAGTGCCCAAATTTTGTGGCAAATTGGCTGCCCAAAAGAACCCAATCACGCAGCCTAAGATACCACAACCCTTTTCACATTTCCATTCCCAGAAGAGTGAAACAAGGTGGGCGGATGATGGGCTTCCTCCTCCCTAAACTCTGGGCCTCTTTCCCGTCCCAGATTCAGGAATGTAACTCCCTGAAGCAGTTTAAAATGGAGGTTAAAACCCTCTGGAACAAATCATTCGATTCCTTCTGAATCTCCTGCCCTGCCTGTTCCTCTGCTCTACTGTAATTTAGATTTTGTACTGTTTTTTTAATACTGTTAGTCATTTAAGCGCCCTGAAGCCTCGGCATTGTGTGCTCTACAAGAAATTAAATGAATGAATGAATGAATGAATGAATGAATGAATAGATAATGGTAACATATTAAACGTTTTAAAAATTGTATGAAGTAACTATGTAATAATTGATTCAGAATCAAGCAATTGAGGATGAAATATCCCAGAGCAAAACAGGGCGGGCAATTTTCCTTGGTAGTATTATGAAACAGCAGCACAACTTAACTATCACAGTGGACAAGCCATTCCAATTCTTGTTTCAAACCTATTGGGATAGACATAACTGAACATCAGTATACAAAACAACTGTCACAAATATATACAGTGGTCCTTCTATGACTGATCCAACCACTGAGAGAAACCACATTGAGACATACTGTATATTAATAAACTGCAGTCTACAGATACAACATGAGTCACTTCTTGACAAACATACAGTACAAAAAATCCCCCCACTGGACTTAAAATCCAAACCAGAGCAATTAAAGTTCACAGCCTATGTTTTGTCACAAACTGCACCCAAACTTCAAAGCTTAACATAATATTACACCTGAACTGTCTAATCACACCATTAACTTGTTTGTTTGTAAAATAATCTTCATTGCTTTTCAGCTTTGCAAGATATACAAACACACAGTAAAAATTTATCGAAGAGTACTTACACAAAACAAATCATGATAATTCGATTATCCGTATTTTGTACATAAAAACAATAGAAAAGAATACCATTTCATTCATTTTGCAAACTCCGCTCTAAACTTCAAAGCTTCTTTTACAAATATGTAGATTTTAATCACTTCAGCTTCACGAGATGCATTTAGAATAGCCAAAAGTATATCTTTTGCCATAGAACCCACCACATATTCAGATAACCATCTCAATCTTAGATTAGTTAGAAGTGGACATAAGACGAAGAAATGCAGCAAATCATCTAACTGATTTTTACAATAATCACAAAATCTTAATTCTTTTGGTATACCCATCCATTTGAGTTTGTTGTCATTCACCGGTAATATATTATACCTGCATTGAAGTAGAACCCTTAAAATCTTCAATGAAGGACAGACTGACATCACAGGTTCAACGCATTTCTTAATTTTCAAACAGGCATAAAGTTGCAGTGAGGAATAGGAAGACACAGATTCAACCAGAGTTGAATAATTCTTAGAGTAGATACAGGCTTTCACCCCTATTAGATCTTTTAGATCATCAGTAAATGGATTATAAAACCCACAATTACCAAAGCTATACCGGGAAATCATGGTTTTCACTGAATTAATCCAGGGTAATGGTGGTTCAGTTTGCCAGCCTTCAAATAAGCAATGGTACAATAGAGTATTTTTCCCTTCAGTATCACAGTATCTCAGCAAAAGCGCCAACACTCTGTTATGTAAGCAGCCACTGACCTGATCTAAATCCAGATCCAATAGAATTGGGGTTACAGGTGTAGAAAATGGAAGCCACAATAACTTTCTCCAGCATTGAGCTTCCCATTTACCCAATGTATCAAGCAGAAGCAGGCCCCAAATCTCAGCTGCATACAGCACACACCCACGCCATTTGGATCTGAAAACTTCAATCAGCGCTTTAACGTTCAGACCAGCCCTCGTTGTAATTCTTGTCATCGCATTGCCAATAATATTTTGTTTGATTTGGGTTATGGCCAGATGTTTGTCCCACTTATTATTGGCTGCAAAGTTAACCCCTAAGTAACAGTAACTTTCCACATTTTCCAAGATAACATCATTGAGGGACCATGAGTGTGTAATTTTAGTTCTTCCAAAAGTTGTCACTTTTGTTTTGTCAGTATTTACCACGAAATAATTATGGGCACAATATTCCTGCAATGCTTTAAGCTTTGCACGTAGGCCACTAGGTGATAAATCAATTAAGACTATATCGTCTGCATAAGAAAGAACTGGTATGACATACCCATTCATCTTCGGTGACAAGGTATCCAACCCCCACATGACGTCCTCCAAGTCAGAAATGTAAATATTGAACAATAGAGGCGCCAAAATACAGCCTTGTTTGAGGCCCTCTTGTGTTTTAATTTTATCCGATATTTCACCGTTTGGACCCCACCTGATCTTTACCCATGTGTCTGAGTATAATAGTTGGATCATTTTTAGGAGGTTGGATGGCACCCCTAATTTGGTCATTTTTTTCCATAAACAGGCCCTCGAAACGCGGTCGAAGGCCTGTTTGAAATCAACAAAGCAGCAAAATACTGCACATTTACGAAGTATGCAATACTTTTCAAGAATAAGTCTCAATGCTAAACAGTGGCTACTAGTGGATAGGTTTTTCCTAAAACCCGCTTGGGATTTTTTTAGAATATTATTTTCTTCTGCCCATTCTTGGAGTTCCCTTTGCAATTTTTTTGCTAAAATTTTACTGCCTGGATCGATTAGGGCCAGTAATCTATATGATTTTGGGTCCAATCGATTCCCTTTTTTATAAAGGGGAAATAGTGTTGAACCCTTCCAGCTATCTGGTAGGGTCATCCTAGATAAGCAAAAATTATACAAGGGACAAAGAGCCTCTGCCCAGATCTCACTACATGTTTTGAAAATTATGGGAGGGACACCCTCTGGTCCAGAAGCTCTAGAGGCGGAAATACTTTTAATTAATCCAATTACCTCATTTAAATTACACAGGGTTTGCCCATCATTTTTTCCTCCACATTTAGCCAACTCTTCGGCTAAACTAATTTTAGCAATTGTGGTTTGGGGTGGTGCCCCATATAATTGCCCCAAAAAGGCCCCCCAAATACTTGGAGCTATAAACGCATCTGGTTGTTTTGCGTATGTTGGGAAGGCCATTTTATTTACCTCTTGCCAGAACGCCCTTGAATCCTTTCTTAGTAATATATCTACCAGACGTTCACCCATAGTTTGTTTGAAATTTTCTTTCTTTAGTTTCAAAAACTTTTTATAACATCTTGCTACATTTTTAGCCTTATTTGATTTACCTTCACCAATCCTAGCCAGGTTTTTCATTTTTCTACACATTCTCCGTCTTTCTGTTTTACACTGCTTATCGAACCAACCAACAAATATAGCAGCATTGTTACCTTTTCCTAGGTTATTTTTTGCTTTACGCGGTATGTTAGATGCGATCATCTCAATGGTCCGTTCATATTGTGGTATGAGGACCTCACCTTCTTTGAACTCCCACATCTGTAATTCCAGCCTGAATTTGGTGGCCAAGTCACCCATCAGTGCCTCATCGCATTTATTCCAGTTAATTCTTAGCCCACCTATTATTTCAACCTCCTCACTCAATAAATGTCGATATGTTTGAGATAAATTCAGTGAAAATTGCAATAGGGCATGATCTGCACCTTCAAACCATTTCGTCTCCAAACTCAGGAAAATGCTAAAATCACAAGTTTTAGTCAATATGAAATCAATAATTGATGCAGACTTTCCCCTTCTAAAAGTACAAGCTTCTGCAGAGCCCTTCCCTAGTCGGCCATTTACAATCACTAAGCTATTGCTCATAATATAATCGGCAAATTTTTGCATTATAGGTGAAATTCTCCCCCTTAGTACTTCTTTAGTCTGTATCTGTTCTGGGATATCATAATAAAGTTGCTCACATTCTGTAAATAGCATTTCGTTATATAAATGTAAATTCATATCACCACCCCAAACTACCAGATCTTCAGGAAACATTGTAAGCAAGGATTCAATTTGAAAAAAGAACTCTTTAATATAAACAATGCCATTTTTCGTTAGTGTACTTGGTTTAAGATAGCAATTGATAAGCAATAATTTGTTTTTAACAGACTTATGTGGCAGCTGTACCCTAATTATCAGCAGTCCCGGAAAATCTGGCCATATTGAAAGTATTGTCCAGTCATTTGTAACATTAATTAATGTCGCTAAACCCCCTGAATTGTGGCCCATGGTGGTTTTAGCTGCAAACTGAAATATTGTCTGAAAACCATTGAAGTGGGTTTCTACCACTGCCCAAGTTTCCTGTATAAAGAGAACATTAAAATCTTTAATTAAAACCCAGGTTTCCTCCGCCTTAACCCTTTCTAGCCCAGCACTATTCCAACTAGCACACACAGTTGCGCAAGAATTGGCTAAGTCCTGAGTTACACTAGATTCAAGGCTAGGAAGAACCCATATCACACTCCTCATTCACATTCTCAAAAATACCCTCCACATTATAAAAATCAGTATTCCCAGGATCAGAGATGGAAAGGCCTTGTGAGGTGCTTGGAATTGCCACCAAACCATGAGCATTCGTGCAATTTCTTTTCCCTGTATTAGGCAGGGCAGTATTCACATCAAATGCACGTTTCCTAGGTAGTGGGCCACATGCCAAACATGGAGATGCTCTCTCCTCATTACTTGTGCTAGCTCTGTCTAGTCTCACAATTTTTTTGCATTCAATAATATCAATTCCTTTACTACGGAAGAGATCAGCCCCTTTCCAAATAAGATCCCTTGTAAAAACTGAGGAAAAAATAATTTTTGTAAAAACATCCCCATTGACATTTTCAAAGTATGAAATTTGCTTCACATCCCGTTTTTGCACTGTTCTTAAGCTGGGAAAAAGGTCACAGTAATAACAAAATGCATTGATATTAAATGATTTTTCAGCAAAACCGTCCTCTGAAACGAAAATCGGGTTAAAATACAACGAGATAGGACAAACATTACTGATTATCCTACTCTCATAATTGGACATCGTTGCTTTTTTGTCACACATAGTTGGACATCCAGTCGGTTTTTGTTGGGCATTACATATTGATTCTTCGCGTCTTGGCCAGGAAGTTGATGCAACCTCACCCGCCAATGTAAATACTTCTGCATTCGGGTTTAGTGAACATTGACCTTCATTGTTCACCGACATAGACTTGATAACCTTATTGGAAGCTCCTTCAATTGTTGTTATAGGGCGCACCATCATTGGCGTTGTCTTGCTGTTAAGTCCATCAATCTTCCTTTCTATATCGATAAGCTGCTTTAGCATCCGTGCGGATTCTTTTCTGTGCTGGGCATACACCGACTGATCCTTAATCTGTTGTTGTTGGATAGAATCCAATTTTTTATCAAAACCATCTAACAGTTTATTATTGGATGCAATGGCAGCTCTATCTAATGCAAAGTTTTTATTATTTGCCACATGAGAGTCTGATGCTTTAGCTAATAGCGAGTCTAGAGCCCCCTTTTGGTCGGTCACTGCCACAGTGATTTTCTCAAGAGCGTTTGCCATTTTACTTATTACAGTGAGATGAGTTTGCCAGGTCTCGGCATCAATTATTAGACCGTTGGGCTTTTCAAGCGGTGCTTGCTGTACTTCCACGTTTTTAACTAAAACAACATCATTTTCTTCCTCAAAGTCTGAAAGGACCACAGACAGGTCCACCTGACTCGGGCAGCCTCCATTGTCTGCAAGTGAGCAGTTATTTAAATCAGGGTAGGCAGAATCCGGGTTTTCATGCACTATAGCAACGACGGTGACTGAGCGATTCATATTGCTGGGTGGAACAATTTGCTCTGCCGGCCCACTGGAAATGACCGAAGTTGACGCTTCCTCTACTCCTGTACTTACAGGCTGATTCTCAGCAATTTCTTTCTGCATACTGGAATTGCTAGTATTGTCCCCTACTTGCTGGTGTAAAAAGGTTTTAATAGAGGCTTGACCTTTGCCTGTAATAGGGGTACTGGAGGAAATTAGAGGATTTTTATCTTTTTTGTTGCCGGCAGGGTGATTTTTCCTGGTAATAACCATCTTGTAGGTTATACTTTGATCTTATTTCAGTTGAAAGATAAAGTACTTCCACCTACCGCAAGAATGACGCTTTCATACGCGGACAGCCGCAGACAGCCCCCTCGTGCGCTCCCTCTGGCGCCTCCACTCTTAGCCGCTCCGCTCTGCCGCGAGTGATTGAAGATTAAATGCTGTTGTCAGCTGTAGATGGGCGTGGACACACCGCCTCACAGCTGGGCTCAATGCCGCACCTCCTTGCAGGCTGGTACTCGTAGTCAAAGGACTACGAAAACGATGTTAACACTAGCAAGAAACTTGCCAGACCAGCACGGCTTCGCACAGCAGAGTCTCAGCAGATTATTACAGGCAGGAATTGTGCAGGAATTGTGCCGCAGACAGCCCCCTCGTGCGCTCCCTCTGGCGCCTCCACTCTTAGCCGCTCCGCTCTGCCGCGAGTGATTGTAGATTAAATGCTGTTGTCAGCTGTAGATGGGCGTGGACACACCGCCTCACAGCTGGGCTCAATGCCGCACCTCCTTG
>JAUEJF010619111.1:0-10942 GCA_032275005.1 Desmognathus adatsihi | reverse complement strand
AGAAGAATGGGCAGCCACATTAGAAATAGTAAATGACATCATTAATAAACATCGGCAGGAGCTTGAAAAAGGGAAAATCAGAAAATTTAAAAGAGATATATATGACTATGCACATAACCAAGTTTATAACTGGTATGAATTTCTTCCAACTAACAAAAGACAGCAAATCTTCAAAAAACAAGTAACATCTAATCCTTCAGACTCAGATATCCCTACGGATACGTCATCAGAAGAACTAGATAATATTGAGAAAACTAGTGAAAAAGCCATACCAGGTCCAAGTAAAAAACCCTTTAACCCACAAGAACGGCAACGTTTTTTGGACGACCTCATAAGACAAAGACAAGGAGGGGGCAAAAAAGGAACGGACAAAGACAAAGAGAAAGAACTAGAGAAAGTGAAAGAGGTAGGGAAACACTTTCTCAGAGACCGCAAGTAGTGAACATTTCAGCTACTGAATTAACTAAGAACCAATTATCGGTGCTGTCTAAAGGTCTCTCTTTTGTTCCAGTCCATGACAATAACCCTTTTGATATTTACGTTGATTTTCAGAAATTTGTGAGAAAATTGCAACTTAAGCATTTTTTTCTAGGGCAGCCACCCTCAGATCAAGAGGAACATCAGTTTAAGGAATTTAGCTCTAAAAGTACATTTTGTCCTAATATTAACAACAAAGCGATTGATGTGTTTAGTCAGACAGTACTTAAGGAATTTAACAAGACAGAACCCCCTAAAAATAAGAAGTTCAACATAACCTTTGCTGAGAGTCGGGCATTGAAAGAACTCAATGATAACCCGTACATTATGATACAGAGAGCAGACAAGGGTGGGGCAACAGTCATCATGGACTGTGCATATTATAAAGCAGAAATATACAAACAACTTTCTGATAGTAACACTTATATACAATTGGACAGAAATCCCACAGGCACTTTACAAAAACTTCTGGAGGAAATACTGATAGATGCCAATACCAGGGATTGGATTAGCGACAAAACTTTGAAATTTCTGATCAACAAACATCCACGGGTCCCTATACTCTACGG
The DNA here is from genome assembly GCA_032275005.1 of Desmognathus adatsihi. Lineage (NCBI taxonomy): Eukaryota > Metazoa > Chordata > Amphibia > Caudata > Plethodontidae > Desmognathus > Desmognathus adatsihi. The sequence goes on along the minus strand of JAUEJF010619111.1, from coordinate 9,896 downwards.
CCTCCCTAAGATCCATAAAAATTTGAGAGCACCTCCTTTGAGACCCATAGTATCAGGGTGCGAATCTATCTTCGAACCAGTAGCAAAATTTATTGACGATTTTCTCAAGAGATGTGTAGTAGACATTCCTTCCTACATAAGAGACACCACCGATTTCACAAATAAAATCGAGCAAAATACTCTACCTAAAGACAACTGTATCCTTGTCACTATAGATATAACATCTCTATACACGAATATCAAACACAATGAAGGCATTGAATGTGCATGCGCAGCGTTATTGGACCATGACATCAATGATGTACACCCTACTCTGTTTAGAATATTACTAACTTTTGTACTTCACCATAGCTTTTTCAAATTTGAAAATCATTTTTATGGACAGCTAACCGGCACGAGTATGGGAGCAAATTTTGCTCCCAGTTATGCCAATGTTTTTATGGCTAACTGGGAGTTGCAGTACATTATCAATACGCACTGGTACCAATATATCAGAATCTATTATCGATATATAGACGATATTTTTTTGATGTGGTCAGGGAGTAAGATTCAACTTCAAGAATTTCTAGATTATCTGAATACGGTTCATAGTACTATTAAAACTACGGCATATATAGGAGAGGAGGGAGTACCATTTTTGGACACTTTTGTGAAGATTGTAGATGATAAATTTATCTTTTCCCTATATAGAAAAGAAACTGACACTAACAATTTTTTACACTTTGAGTCTTTCCATCCAAAAGCTACCAAAAATTCTTTACCGTATTCCCAGTTTCTGAGGTACCGTAGGATACATACCAACATTGAGGAATATGATAGTCAATCTAATAGACTATGTAATGAACTGACAGAAAGAGGGTACCCAGTACAACTATTACAGAATGCACAAACAAAAGCCAGACAAAGAACTCGGGAAGAGTTACTTGATATTACTGACAGGAATCAGAACAATTCACTTTTTGTGTTTGTGTCAACGTTTGGATCTAGGGCTAAAACAATGTCTCAACTTATAGTACAACATTGGCCTATTGTACTTAATGACCCTATTATTGGACATACACTCCCAAATAGACCTACTACTGCGTATAAAAAACCGGCGAATTTATCAGATATTCTGATACATAATGATATGAGTACTGTAACTCCTGTGAATACATTAACAACACCGAAACGGGGGATTTTCCCATGTCTAAATTGCAATTGCTGTGATGCACTAATTCGGGGTCCTCATATAATGAATCCAGCAACCGGAAAAAAATGGTTGTTTAGACATTACTGTACATGTCGTTCCACCAATGTAGTATACATTGTAAGATGCCCTTGTGGCCTATATTACATAGGTCAGACGACACAAGAAATACGTTGTCGCATACAAAAACATAAAAGCGACATCAGATGCAATAACCCGCGCTCAGCAGTTGCTAGACATTTTAACCTATTAAACCATCAAAGTTCCCAACTGTATTTCTGTGTACTTGAGTCGGTTAAAACCAATAATAGAGGAGGGAATGTCGAAAAAATCCTACTACAAAGAGAAGCTAGACTCATCCATAATTTTAAAACCTTGGCACCTGGAGGCCTTAATGAAGAATGGGCATTACAATGCTTCCTATGAAGAAAATATCATTTGGTGAATTTACATTTAGTGCTGTGCACTAAGTTTGTTAATCTGTCACTAATAAAGCTGAATTATGTACAGGTATATAATACACTGGTGATATATTCTATCTAGATATATGAGCCCGACGGTATGTAGAAGCGTAAGGGGACAATGAATAAATTCACTGGATAATTTATAGTGGCTCATACAGATGAAATCAAGCTTCAATATCATGTGTTGATAGACTGTTGACATTGAGCACTGATAACAAACGGCGATGTTGCAATAACTCAATACATGTGCCTATGTTTATGCCATTTATGTAATAGACAAATGAGTGGAAAATGTTATTAACAATGCAGTTGAGACTATGTACATCATTGCAATACGTAGACTTGAGATGTGGCAAGTTTCATATTTAAGATGGCCGCCAGCATTTGTATATTGTGCAGTGGTTATAACTGCCACTAGCATATATAGATCGCGATGTTCTCTATTGAGAGTGTAACTAAAGCGGTCCAAGTTGGCCGTCTACATACGTAGTATAGACGGTATATGCAAAAAATGTTAATAAAAGATCTTTTGTCTATCATGATGTGTGAACTGTAGCTAATGGAGCAAGTTTCAGATGATTGCGTCCATATGCAAAATGGCCGCCACTATATTAAGGACCGGTTAAGGTCCCTCTTCACTGTTTATGCCGCCTTCCTGTCGCGCCTTGTTAGTGTGCCCCGGCACACCGCGCGGTAAGTTTACTTTTTGTTTCCCCATTAAAATCGAGTTAGTTTTGGTTTTTCCATTACTTACCCGTCTCCTAAATTAAACTCTAGATGCAGCGCTCTGTACAACTATGAGGTAAGCACTGCTACTATTTCGCTAAAATTTGAAACTTGCTCATTAGGAACAGTGCGAACAAAGTTGTTAAAGGGTATGCTTTCTTATATATATTTTCTAGATCTCGGCAATTCCATGTGGTGAGTGTTTTCTCGGCAATTTACTGCCTCCAATTCTGTGATAAATCAAGAGTGAAAATAACAGTACACTAACATGAAGTAATTTGTGTTTTTTCTCCTCGTTTTTTCTGTTTGTTTTTTTGTGGGTTTGTATATTTGTGTTGTTATCTATGGGACTTTACTGTTTTGTGTATGAAATTCTTATTTGCATTATGGAAATACACTAAATAGCATGCCTGCAGCATGAAATGGAACTGAGCACTGTTTTGTACATTGATTTTAATATGTATGCGTCGTGAGGAGCTGTTGAAATTCTTGTAAAAAATGGAAACTATTTGTTACATATAGGATGAATTTTACTCTGTTTTTGTATACAATATAATTATGGACAGTAATCATTAGCACTGGAGCTACTGATACTTGGAGAATAACTTGTTGGTTTTTTCTATAGAATAATAAATGAAACACAGTGTGATATACTATATTGTCTAATGGTCTGGATCTATTTGGACAAATATGTACAGGCAGAGACTTGATAATTTTTGATGCTAATTCGACCAGCGATGGTCACTCAGTGCATGAGATATAAAGTGGTGTGCCCCATACCAGGAGTTTGTTTATAGAACCTGGATAATTTAATGGCAGTTAACTACACCTGTCTAGTTACAGGTTGACATGGGAGCACCTTAATGGATAAATGAGTGCGGGCCACATCACACTCACTTTGTGAGTTTTTTTGTTGGTACACATTAACTAGTGGCCTACGCACCTGGATAACGATTGTATGATTTATTTTGTTGCAAATCTTTTAGTATAGAGAACAACGAGTTGGATTTTATAAATAATTGATCTAACCATCATGTCTTTTGAAGAATTGGCAGCACAAACTGACCGATGTGCCTCCACATTGGAATATACTGCAGAAGCAGCAGAAAACATTCTTGCGCAACTACAAGAAAGTGCACTCTTCTTAACAAGAAATGAACATAAACATACTGTTCAGCAATTTGAATACTTGAAGAAAAGGGAGGTATCGACTCTCTTACACGCCACTACATTGGCTGAATACTTTAAGACCAAACGTATTCCGAGAGGCCTCAGAATTTTAATTAAACCACTCTTATGTAGGCAAAGAAAGGGATTTATACCTAAATGGCACATGATACTCAATAAAGCCTCACTTGACTTGATATTATTAACTATTGAAGAATTACAAGCAGAGTTAAAGGAGATTAAGCTTGAAATTAACAAAACTGAAGAGACTTTAAAAACAGAAAAACCCGCAGAAGAATGGGCAGTCACACTAGAAATAGTAAATGACATCATCAATAAACATCGTCAGGAATTGGAGAAAGGGAAAATCAGAAAATTTAAAAGAGATATATATGACTATGCACATAACCAAGTCTATAACTGGTATGAATTTCTTCCAACGAATAAAAGACAACAAATCTTCAAAAAACAAGCAACATCTAATCCTTCAGATTCAGACATTCCCACTGACACTTCATCGGAAGAACTAGATAATATTGAGAAAACAAGTGAGAAGGCAATACCAGGACCAAGTAAAAAACCCTTTAATCCACAAGAACGGCAACGTTTTTTGGACGACCTCATAAGACAAAGACAAGGAGGGGGCAAAAAAGGAATGGACAAAGAAAAAGAGAAAGAAACAGAGAAAGTGAAAGAGATAGGGAAACACTTTCTCAGAGACCGCAAGTAGTGAACATCTCAGCTACTGAATTAACTAAGAATCAATTATCGGTGCTGTCTAAAGGTCTCTCTTTTGTTCCAGTTCATGACAATAACCCTTTTGATATTTATGTTGATTTTCAGAAATTTGTGAGGAAATTGCAACTTAAACATTTCTTTCTAGGGCAGCCACCCTCAGATCAAGAGGAACATCAGTTTAAGGAATTTACCTCCAAAAGTACATTTTGTCCTAACATTAATAATAAAGCGATTGAGGTATTTAGTCAGACAGTACTTAAGGAATTTAATAAAACCGAATTCCCCAAAAACAAGAGGTTTAACATAACCTTTGCTGAGAGTCGGGCATTGAAAGAACTCAATGATAACCCATATATCATGATACAGAGAGCTGACAAAGGTGGGGCAACAGTCATTATGGACTGTGCATATTACAAAGCAGAAATATATAAACAACTTTCTGATACAAACACCTATATACAATTAGAAAGAAATCCCACTGGTATTTTACAAAAACTCCTGGAAGAAATACTGATAGATGCAAATACCAGGGATTGGATTAGTGACAAAACTTTGAAATTTCTGACCAACAAACATCCACGAGTCCCCATACTCTACGGCCTCCCGAAAATTCATAAAAATCTGAGAGCACCTCCTTTGAGACCCATAGTATCAGGGTGCGAATCTATTTTCGAACCAGTAGCAAAATTTATTGATGATTTTCTTAAGAGATGTGTAGTAGATATTCCTTCCTACATAAGAGACACCACGGACTTCATAAATAAAATTGAGCAAAACACTCTACCCAAAGACAATTGTATCCTTGTCACAATAGATATAACATCTCTCTATACGAATATCAAACATAACGAAGGCATTGAATGTGCATGCGCAGCGTTATTGGATCATGACATCAATGATGTACACCCTACTCTATTTAGAATACTATTAACATTTGTACTTCATCATAGTTTTTTCAAATTTGAAAATCACTTCTATGGACAGCTAACCGGTACGAGTATGGGAGCAAATTTTGCTCCCAGTTATGCCAATGTGTTTATGGCTAACTGGGAGATGCAGTATATTATCAATACTCACTGGTACCAATATATCAAAATCTATTATCGATATATAGATGATATTTTTCTGATGTGGTCAGGGAGCAGGATTCAGCTTCAAGAATTTTTGGATTACCTAAATACTGTCCATAGCACTATTAAAACTACGGCATTTATAGGTGAGGAAGGAGTACCATTTTTGGACACTTTTGTGAAGATTGTAGATGACAAATTTATCTTTTCTCTATTCAGAAAAGAAACTGATACCAACAATTTTTTGCATTTTGATTCTTTCCACCCAAAAGCTACCAAAAATTCTTTACCATACTCCCAGTTTCTGAGGTACCGTAGGATACATACTAATATTGAGGAATATGACAGAGAGTCCAATAGGCTATGTAATGAACTGACAGATAGAGGGTACCCAACACAACTACTGCAGAATGCACAAACAAAAGCCAGACAAAGAACTCGTGATGAATTACTGGATATCACTGACAAGAACCAGAACAATTCACTATTTGTCTTTGTGTCAACGTATGGATCTAGGGCTAAAACAATGTCTCAACTTATAACGCAACACTGGCCGATTGTGTTGAATGATCCTATCATTGGACACACACTTCCAAACAGACCTACTACAGCGTATAAAAAACCGGCGAATTTATCAGATATTTTGGTACATAACGACATGAGTACTGTAACTACTGTAAATACATTAACAACACCGAAACGTGGGACATTCCCATGTCTAAATTGCAATTGTTGCGATGCATTGATTCGGGGTCCTCATATAATCAATCCAGCGACTGGCAAAAAATGGTTATTTAGACATTATTGCACTTGTCGCTCCACTAATGTAGTATACATTTTAAGATGCCCTTGTGGCCTGTACTACATAGGTCAGACGACACAAGAAATACGTTGTCGTATACAAAAACATAAAAGCGACATTAGATGCAATAATCCACGTTCAGCAGTTGCAAGACATTTCAATCTATTAAACCATCAAAGTTCTCAACTGTATTTTTGTGTACTTGAGTCTGTTAAAACCAATAATAGAGGAGGGAATGTTGAAAAAATCTTACTACAAAGAGAAGCCAGACTCATTCATAATTTCAAAACCTTGGCACCTGCAGGCCTTAATGAAGAATGGGCATTACAATGCTTCTTATAAAGAAAAAACCATTTGATCAAACTACCATTAAGTGCTGGCACCAAGCTGTAAAAGCTGTTTACAAGACATGTGCATATATTCTCCAATAATGCTGTGAAATATTAATAACATATTGGTGAATAGATAGATACACCAGCTAGATACTCTACACAGTAATTTTTAGATGCATCAATGACCGGTGTTTATGTAAATAGTAAAGGGCGATGGATATAGCTTCAGAGAACATTAGATACTACTACAAATAGATATAAGAGCTAAACTATATGTAGAAATGCAAGGGCAATATGAATAGTTTCACTGTACAAAATATACGGACCGAATCAGATGTAATTGTGCTCCAACAGCGTGTATAGATAGATTGTTGATATTGAGTTCGACAACGATCGGGGTAACGGCATTGGTGCAACAGGTCACTTCACATGCCTATGTTCATGTTATTGATGTAATGGACAATCGAGTTGTAAGTACAATTACTAGTGCCGTTTGTATTGTGTATACTATCGATAAATATATAAATTCCTGTTGTGGTGTTTTTCGTACCTAAGATGGCCGCCATTTTTTACATTTGCATTGGTCACAATAGCTATAAACATACATAGACCGCTATGTTTTCAATTGAAAGTGCAATAACATCAGTTGATGTTGGCTATTTGCACACGTACTGTAGGCGTTAGATCTAAATTTAAAAGAGAATTTCTGTCTAGTATGGCTTGTAAACTATCACTAATTAAGCAAGTTTCAGTAAGCAGTTTTCACATCCAATATGGCCGCCACTATATTAGGGACAGGTTGAGGTTTCCCTTTTCACTGTTTGTGCCGACAACCTGCGGCGCCTTGTTAGTGTGCTTCGGCACACCGCGCGGTAAGTTTACTACTTTGCTTTTCCGTTTAATTTGATTTGGTCTTGGCTTCCCCGTTACTTACACATCATCCTTAATTAAATTTTAGATGCAGCGCTCTGTACTACTATGAGGTAAGCACTGCAATTGCCTCTATAAAAAGAGAAACTTGCTAATTAGAGATAGTACGAACGAAGTTGTTAAAAGGTATGCTTTTTTGTGTACATTTTTTAGATTTCGGCAAAACCATGTGGTGAGTGTTTTTCGGCAATTTACTGCCTCCAATTCTGTGACAATTAACGAGTGAGTGAAAGTGACAACACATTAACATGATGAATTTTGTTTTTTCTCCCCGTTTCTCTGTTTGTTCTTGTGGGTTTGTATATTTGTGTTGTTATCTATGGGATTTTACTGTGGTGTGTATCATACACATACATATATTATGGAAATGCACTAAATAGCATGCCTGACGACGGTCAAATCTGACCTGAAATATGATCATATAGCAGCATGAGATGGAATTGAGCACTGTTTTGTACATTGTTTTTAATATGTGCGCGTCGTAAGGAGCTAATGAAATTCTTGTAAAAAATGAAAATTATTTGTTACACATAGGATGGACTTTACTCTGCTTTTGTGTATACAAGATATTTATGGACAGGAACCATTAGCACTGGAGCTATTGATATTTTGAAAATAACTTGTTGGATGTTCTGTAAAATAATAAATGAAATTCAGTGTGATATACTACATTGTCTAATGTCCTGGATCTATTTGAAAAAATATGTACAGGTCGAGACTCGATATTTTGATGCTAATTTGACCAGTGATGGTCACTCAGTGTATGAGACATAAAGTGGTGTGCCCCATACCAGGAGTTTGTCTACAGAACCTGGATAATTTAGTGGCAGTTAATTGCACCTGTCTAGTTACAGGTTGACATGGGAGCACCTTAATTGATAAACGAGTGCGGGCCACATTACACTCACTTTGTGAGTTTTTTTGTTACTGCTTAAATCAATGTCCTCAATTATCGGGAAAAAGACCACGCTCGGTGAACTTAGGGAAAGGTTCACTGAGCGGTGTTGATCACTATCCTCGTTTTGTGGGTACTGTGGTTGTAGATGCTCCTTCTGCACCTCATATTTATCTTGATGTGGTGATTTCAATACCAGGGCAAGCTGACATACATACAAGAGCATTATTGGATTGTGGGGCAAATGGCAATTATATGGATAGAGCCTTTCAAGTTCAGAACCATATTCCTATTAGGAAGAGAAACAGACCCGAACAGGCTTTTTCTGTAGACGATTCACCTCTGAAGTCAGGTCATATTGAGGATAACACCCTTCCTTTGTCTTTGATTTTCCAGGGCTTAGTTATGAGTGAGCAATTCGATATTGTACATGTCCCTTCATTTCAATTAATTCTGGGGATGCCTTGGTTGACTAAGTGGAATCCTAAGATAGATTGGAAGACAAGAACAGTAAAGATGGAGGTACCAAGAATCAAATATTGTAATATAATTTCAGACCATATTCCTGACCCTATCGTAAAAGGTGATATTAAAAAGGCAGACGTACTTCCACCACAGAAAGATAATAACAGGGTTGAGATGGTACAGGATCAACCTAGTCTTTGGGATCAGGCTCGGATAATTAGAGCAGACTTAAAGGGCCTTAGGCAAGACCAGTTATCAATGATAGGAATGATACAAGAGCTTAGTGGGGACATGATCGAGATTAAAGACCGTCTGAAGTCCTTGACCCCTCTGGTTGTCCCAACTATATTAACGCCTGTTGAGAATCCGCCGTCCAAGGAAACACATGATATTGATGTAGTCTCCATTCTTCAGAAGGGTTTCACCAAATTAAATCTTCTGATTAGTCCTTTAGAACAAGAACTAGGACTTTTGCGCCAAAGACATGTCCAAATGTCCCAAGAAGTACAGTCCCTTTTACAAGGCCAAGATACTGCGTCTGGAGTTAAGACTCCTGACCGTAAGAGATCTACAGTTCCTATTGTTCCGCCTTCGATAGAGATTCCTAGAAGTAACCTTGTGGAATCAGATCCTGAGGTTAATACGGTACATAATAATATACCACTGACTGAGGTTCCCAGGAATTCCTTCTTCAAATGCACAACTTTACCCCCTGCTGCAGTTAGAGGATTGGGGACGGGGGATATTGAATTGGACTCTTGTCCTTATAATTCTACTCCTGAGACAGCCAGGGTGACTGTTAAGAAACGCATGAATGTTCGGAGCCGTATTAGAAGAGACGAACTGGTGAGGAATGGGAGGTCTTACTGATAATGTTTTGATTCTTTTCGGTTGAGTGTCTGATTCTTACTTTACTCGATATCTTTGCCAATATTCTGTGGAGGGTTCCTGGAGGGGGAGGTAATGTTAGGATTCTACCTGCCATTCCGCCTAGGCTTAGATTTCACTGTTTTCCTGGGCGTCACTAATGGTCTTTCCAATATAGGGCTAGTTTTCACAGAAGGATCACTGTTCTGAAAGGCCGTGCCGGTAGCCGGTTGCGGCATCGATAAATCACT
>JAUEJF010608040.1:0-10960 GCA_032275005.1 Desmognathus adatsihi | reverse complement strand
AAGCATTTTTCAAACGAATGACAAATTACAATTCTGTGTAAGTTTTGAAGGAGAATGCAAAGAGCTAAAGTAGTGATAGCTGTGATTGAGCCCCTTTCAGACCTCTCCAGTTGGCCTAGGTGCCCCAAAAAGGGTTGTGAAATAAGCAATGTCCTTATTTAAACAGGGCCCTGAGAGCTCTAAAGCCCCAGGATTGAAACAACACATTATGCACATAAATATCTTTTAATGGTACTACCATAGATACTTGAGGTCTTGCGCCATCCTTACATATTGGGAATGAAGAAAGGGAACATCTTATCCTCTTCCTACATACACAATGATGTGTGCAATACTATAATAATAACACAACAGACTAATTAGATAGAATTACATGGTTTGTGATGCACAGCATCATGCACAGGCCCGGCCTTTGGCTTCTCCTGGTGTATAAAGCCGAGCATTTCTGCACTGTCATCATTGTCAGGACCTTCAGAATTACAACCCAGGTCTTCTCGGAGGACGTGCAACAGGTGGCGCATTTTATTCTGTAAACAAAGATGACAATAAATAATCTGCATACAATTATTTGAAGCCAATTTTTTACAATCAATATTTTTACTTTTAAATTTATCAAGCATTAATTGGATTAGAACGCACACATAAATAATAATGCACGGTGAAAGGCACAAAATCCTGCAATCCAAGGGATTTTACAGCCGTATACCCCAAAACCCAAAGGGTCGAGTAGTTTATGTTGCTGCAAAACCCAGAGGGTGTTAAATATTACATTTAACCATACATTATGCTATAAAAACATGATCGAAATATTTTCCAAAGAAGAGAACTAAAATGATCCGAGTGTCTATTGGAAATATAAACAGATTGGAGATGTTTCATTTTGTGCTTTGCGACAGTGTTGTGTGCCAGAGTTGTATGCTGTGATGGGCACCAGTATTGTGTTGCATCAGGTACCAGTGACATGATGTATGCTAATGCTGTATTGTAGGCATAAATTGTGTGTCTGTGTTTTGTGTTGTGTATTGTGTGTCATAGGTGCCACGGTTGTGATTTTGCTGTGTGGTGTTTTCCATAGTTGTGTGCTGTGCCATGTGATTTGTGTCATTGTAGTACTGTTCGCATTGTGTTGCTTGATACTGATTTGTGTTGAGTTGTGTTACCACACAATCTTTAGGCTACGTACGGTGCTTTTACCTTTGTAGACTTGATACAGCATAATTCCGGACCTACCTTGTTTCTGCCCAGCTTTCTCTCTTGTAGACGCTTATTTTCTTCTTTTTTGCGATCTAATTTTTTTTGCTTTGTGTTCTTCTCATGCATGTGTGCCCCTTAGTTGCTCTACAACGCCCTGATCTTTTCAATAAGCTCTTTGGTATCGATAATAAATACGTTGTGATCGACAAACCCCACACCTTCCCGAGAGAAGCTTCATGGCTAACACCTTCATGTTGAGGTTTGCATTTAACAGAACCGTGTGACCACTTTAACAAACTGCAAAGTGGGTTAAGCATACTAACCTCATCCAAATTGTGTCGATTTTGTTCCATGTGGCGCTCAAACACTCTTTCCAAAACCCTAGGAGGTAATGTAGACAGAAAGAATAAACCACACAAAGATTGCTAGATTGAACAAGAACCAATTCAACAAGCAGAAATCACTTTCCCGGAACCATGAAAAATGATTTATTTTAAAGTTTATGTGATTCCAGTGCTTTATGCTTAAACTTGGTACACAACCTAGAGCACATTTCATTTAAGTGGGGAGCCAAAAACCATAGGCACTATGAGGCCTTTTCCAATGCTCTAACCTCTCATCCTTGACCAGTTCTCAGATGGGAAAATTTACCATATTAGAGCAGTGTCAGACTGGGAACAAAATCTGAATTGAGCACTAGAAAAAATGTGGCCCACATATGAGAAAGAAATGGCCCAAAATATGATAAAAAGTTGCCCAATTGGGCTGAGGGAAAAAAGGGGCCCACTTCAGGAGGCAATTAAAATTCGGGATTTGCCCGACTTGCAGGCCACCCCTGCATTAGAGGTGAAAGGGTTTTGGGGGGTAAGGGTGGTACAGCATACCTCCATAATGGGTAGTAATTTAAATTTTGGCACTATCACCCCATTTATTTTATGTTTGCACCCCTCTACTCAGTTCAGAGTACTCCTTTTTCAGATTACACTTACAATACAATACAAGCAAATATATTGGGATCGTGCAAAAGGCCTTGGCATTCTTTCTGTACATTGCAGCATTTGCGTAGAGCTACCTTAATATGGCAGGCCTAGTGACCTACCGTATTAATGCGCCCAGCTGCAGGTTTCAAATCAGGTTCGGCTGCTTTGAGCCCCTGCGTCAAACCCCACTGCTTGCAAAAGCTAGTGGCCAAAGCGACAGACGCACGGGTTGGCCGGGGAGGAGAAGCACTGGCGAAAATACACTGTGCGGATGACAGCTTCTTGTGGGTGAAAGGGTCACGCAAATATACTAATCACTTGAGAAAACAAGCATTATTAGTAATGCCAACCCTTTCTGGTGTGGTGCTACAACTACATATGACCACAACCTTTCTTCTGTACAGACCCTGTGTATACAGCTTTAGAACTCCTTAATAAAAGCATACTTTCATTCACAACATGCAGGGCTAAGACTGACGTGAAACACCGCAGAACAAATTATTAAAATACAAACGATTTTGTCTCACGTGTGAAACCCGTAATTGTTCCCGAGCCACAAAAGCATCACATTGGTTTTACTTTTACTTATTTCACATGCGCTATTCCCACTGAATTCAATGTGAGTTACACAGACGTAAAAAATCCTTGTTGAATTGTGCAGTGAGGTGAAAGAGTGAATGGCTAAGTGTGGGTAGCTGAGGCACTGGATGGGTAGTAAGATGAGAAAGGGCAGTGAGGATTCGGGTGATGTGAGAGAGCGGGTGAGCGGTTGTTGTGAGGTCAGGCAAGACCATTGGTGGGGTGCAGTGCGATAGAAGGTGAGGCAGTGGGTGGGAGTGAAGGTGAGGTGAGATAAGGCAGTTGGTGGGAAGGAGGGTGAGTCAGTGAGTGGGTGTTTGGGGAGAGATGAAAAAGTGGGTGAGTGGGGAGCAGTCAGAGGATGAGTCTAGTGAGTGGTGAGAGACAGTGGTGAAAAGGGTGATGGGTGGGCACCAGTGGTGAAAAGGGTAAAAAGAAAATTCAGTGACAAGCGGTGTCGTATCTGAGATCTGCCTCTCCGCAGAGCAAGGGGCAGCACACAGAAGCCATCGAATTCTTGTGCAGCTTTAATGCAGTTTTTTAAAGCTCCGTCAGCGGAGCATGATATGCTGCATGCTCATTTACTTTGGGAGAGCATGCACGCTTAACAGAATGCCCTACGGATCATCCACAGGGCCCTGCAAATGAATTAGCAGCTGGGGCGTTTCCAGGAGAATCGGGGTTACAGCCCACACTGGCAGGAACGCATGAACGCTCAAAAACCCTTTTATTGCTCCTGTTAATATTGCAACAGTGCAGAGTGTAATTTACATTCTTCTCACCCTGGGCTGTTGCCAGGACACTCGGGGCTTTAACCGCCTTACCCCCTCCCTAACGACGCCTATGATTAGCTGGGACCTGTGGATGATCCGTCTGCTCCCCCTGGCTGATCAGATATTTCCAGGGAAAAGTCAGGATTCCGTTGGTCTACGAATTGAGTTGGAGCGTGTTCTGTAGATCAAAAAATGGCATTAAAATCAGGGTAAACAGGACGGGTAACACACGCATCACACACATAAGCATATACACACACACACACGCATATATTATAGGACGGACATCCCACCTCAGAAATCTGAGCTTTGGGTGTGAGGTTCAAAGTGAAGATTATTTCTGTTTAAATTGGTCACGTTTTATGTTAATTATTCAGTAACTGCAGGATAAATGTGACGTTCCAGTCCTAGTACAAAGTCCAAACGAACAAGCTCGTATTGTGGAGCTATCCTGTATGTATAATTATAAAATGGGCCTAAAACAAATACCATCGCTACTGTGTTGTCTGCCGCTTTCAGACACAAAGGGGAGGCACCATCCTGCGTAATCAGTAATAAGGGATTGATACATATATCTCAGGGATAAACAATTACAGCCCCAGTGGTTTCTATTGCAACCGGTGTATCTACATGTTTTATCAAATACATAACGTGTGTATATTCTGAACCAATCTTTATTTTCTGCATAGGAAACCACTGCTTGGAGAAATGGCACGCCTACACTGACAGACAGCAAAGGCAGAACCAACACAAGAGCCTCTATACTCAATGACTCAATGATTATATTCCGGTTTTAGTGGGAGTCACTGAATAAATAAACTAAAAAACATGCTTACTATTCAGAAATGAACATCCTTACAAGTTCATATTCAGGAGACAGGGCCGGCCTTTAACATGGGCCAAACGGGCAGTCGCCCAGGGCGCCATAATAGCTGAATGGCTCAAGGGGAAGGAATTTTTTTCGGGGGTAATCAGAAAATTAGCTAAGACAGGCTGTCGCAAAGTGTCAATGTAACCGGCTGAGGGCTGTTTGGTCTTTGCATTCATTTTGAGCAGGAACCAGGTTTCTGCTTTTCTTGTGCATGCTGTGTGGGTCTGGTCGGCTGCACAGCAACTACAGATTGCCTACATGTAATTAAACAAGAAATAATGTGACTCAAAATATGCCATTTTACAAACGGCAAACAAAAACGTATGCGCAAGAACGTCACAGAAACCGATTCAAATAAATCCACCTCACCACTAAATATAAATACGGCAGGAGTCTCACCCACTGCCGCCAGCCCCACCTCCTTGATCCGTGTGGGATTGGGTGAAGCCACGCCCACTGCCAAACAGTAACAACGGACACAGACACAACTGGCAGATTGCATTGTACTATATCCCCGCCCACCCATACGTCATGTACGCAGACATATTGCATCGGCCGTATTACATTGACTGTACCGCTGGCCCTGCCTGCTATCCCAGGCTCCGCTGACGTGTCCTGCCCTAGGGGCTGGGGAAAGCGTGTGCGCTGCACAGCTATTAGTGCTTTCCCATGACTGTTCACAGTACCCTTACGGGCGCATGCGCTAGCGCACCTGCATACCCAGAAAGGGGAACAGCGCTTTGGTAGACTGAGCCAGTATTTTCCAACAGTGGCACCACAATCCAGGCTGGCTTCCACAGCTTCTGACGTCATTCTTTCCATGTATGCAGGTCAGCCAATCAATCATTGGTTCTCAAACTAAGGGTCATCACCCTATATGGGTTGGGTCACTGGCTGAAAAATAGCTTAGGGTTGTTTGGGTCATGCAGACTTGATTTGAAGTAATATCACGTTAATTATGCCAAAAAACATTAGTGAAATTTTTGATGCTTGGTGGGGTTTCGTTTTAAAGATTTGTTGCTTAGTTGGGACCCAAAAGAAATATTTGTTCCTTAGCACGTCCTGGAATGAAAAAGAACCACCTGGTACCATTTGGAGGGGAGATCGAGATGACTCAGTACTCGTCTATGATTTTGCAAGGGGGACTCAGTCCCCCCAACAGGAAAATTTAAAAAAACAGGTGTTTATGCACCCATAAAGACTGCTGTGAGTTACCTTTCACCTTTCCAGAGAGCTCTGCATACATTAAAACACATTTACATATACTTAAGGAGGCTTCTGAGCAGTTTAGGGATATGACTCCGCCCATTTCGATGCAAATTCAGATGGCGTCACTCTTAGCCATGACAGTCCCCCCTCCGAAATTTTTAGGAAATGGACCCCAAGAGCCTGTACATCATGACATGCATTTAACACTCCCCTCTCGTGTCTTGCGCTGTGCCTGTTTGCACGCGGGAGTTATGTTTATTTATGTGTAAAGCGCTTAAGCCCTCAGGCGTCAAAGTGCATAATAGTATTTTCTTGGATCTCCTGATAATAATTGGGACTGGCTACTTCTGCATGTTCTTGGAAGCCAGCAGACATGATTTTCTCTTGCTAAGAATGCAGAAGTCGCCTGTTCGCTATATAAAACAAATTAGTAATGCCAACCTTTCTGGCTAACGCCACTGGCCTCTAGACTCTGGGCTCATTGTTAAAAGTGAGGGTGGGAGTGCGTGGTGTCCATATACGCTGTGTTAAAGGACGGATCATTGATCTCACAAAGGCCATTCAGGGAGCTGCAGCATAGAAGGCCTGGGTCCCATCAACAACTCCTCCACTTGGGCACAGAGTGTGATCTTGGGTGAAGGACTACCTGTATCTCCGCCTCCTTACTTGCCAAACAAGGATCAAGCAGGATACAGCATACAACAGTGCACCACTACCCAATATATTTTGTACACATCGTATGGATCTTTAAAAGATAACATAAAATAACAGTATAAAGAGGCACAGTAGGCGGGGGCTCCTCTGTCAGTGCTGTTGGTTTGGCCTCTAATATACCCCTATTTCTCATGTTTCCTTTATATTTGAGAGCATAGATAAAGCACCGGTGGTACAACCTATGCTTTCCCCCGCTTCTGGACTCTCAGTTCGTCTCACCTTTGACGCAGTGTCACCCACGTTATTTCGCGTTTGTAAATTCCGTTTTTGGAAATCTTTCGAGTGATCGTGAATTACGCAATCTATTTCCAAAATTCGCTGCACTGAACCTCTGTTCGGTGGAAAGCACCTCGCAGAGGCGATGAGTGCATGTAGCTCTGGCGTGCACATGGCCCTGGTCTCAGCCACAATGATGTGCTTGTGACAGAGGGTTACAAACAGCTTCTCTGCGGGAGGTAGGCAAACCCCTTCCCATTCACCTTAAATTATTGCATAATATTCAATTAATGAGGTTATTGGAGTGCAGGGAGGGAATCCCTCCGCCATTGCCCATCCATTACAGTGCCAGCGTGGCCTAAAAGGAAGTTTTGTAAAGAAAATCTGCCCTACCCCCACTGCCCCATGTCCAGGAAAGGGGGCGCATTGGCGAGGTGCTTTACAGAGTTCTGAAATATGATGAATGCCATCCGGGACCCCACTATCTGCGAGTCTTGAACAATGGTTGCTAAGCCAGTCTGCTTCCCATCCCTGGCCTGTCACGGAAGATGCATGGGCGAAGTGCAGCAGTCAGCACCCATGTGGTGATAACCCCCGGCTAGCCCCCCTCACCCCAGACCTGCCCACAAACGTTGCCTCACCGGCCCGAGGCAGCATATTCGGGCTGATACACAAAAGAGTTTCGTGCAAGTTACGTATTTCGTCCGCGTAAATCCGCTTAAATCCTATGAAATAAACAGGATTTATGCAGACTTACGCGGACGAAACTCTTTTGCGAATCAGGCCCATTGTACATAAAGCGCTTGTAAGGCGAGCGCGCACAGGGATAAGTATGGGCTGGTGGCCATAGGGCAGGTTTTGAACTATTGAAAGCCACATAATTATGCTCTGGTTTCGCACGCAATGCGGACAAACCCAACTAAGCAAGCGGAAATGCTGTTTCCAGCCTTACACTTCCCAATTTATTAACTGATATCAGTGGGATCCCCCTCCTCCGCCCCGCTACTACATCTCACGATGTATCAGATTGGGCTAAAATACACCCACCAACACTAGAGAAGGACACAAACACAACAGCCACATCACATGGTATTACAGCCCCGCCCACAAACACACCATGTCCACCGACCATCTTGCTTCGGTTTCAATACATTAAAGTTACCGCTGGCCCCACCTGCTATCCCACACCCCGCTGACGTGTCCCGCCCTATGCACTGGGGAAAGCGAATGCGCTGCACAGCTGTTTGTCTTTGCCCATCACCGTTCACATTACCTTTCGGCCATTGCTCACTACTCTCGCTATGACAGAAAGGTAACAATCGCAATTTGTGAGGGACACTGAAGACTAACGTAATCAACCAGAGCAGGGCCTCTCTTCCATAGCAACCATTCTCACTGTGTATTTGCCTACTAGCGGCACAAATGTATTTTTGTAACAGTTGCTACTCTATAGCACAGGGCTGTTGGCGTTGTTGGAGGAGACAGCAAGTCCACTCATCTGCTAATAGAATGCCCAGAAAAACTCCCTTTCCTGTTCAAATACGACTTCTGTAATGACCCATTCAGAAAGCCCACTGTTTTTTTGTTCTCTGCATTATTCATATAAAGGACGAGCATTTTCTACATTTGGGAGGCTCACAGAAATTCGTGCAGCCCTACTTTGTGCATGGCGAATTCTTCCCATGGATTTTGAGGTGTTCCTCTACGGCCTGCTTTGCCATTGTACTGACCAAAACTCTGCTGTCATCAGATGGATTCTAGTGGTATTGCAGCCATATTTTCTTTACCATGTGAGTGTGCACTAACTCTGCACTCTGCCACTCCACCGCAATTACCAGACTCTGCACCATACCACTGCTCCAACACTCGCTCTGCACCACACCCACGCTCACTCTTCACCTCAATACTGCACCGATACTCACCGATTCTGTGCCACACCGATTCATGCATGATCACTCTGCACCACACCACATCACAGCACTCATGCTCTAACTACACCACACTACCTATCCCACGCAAACTCACCAGCACACCCGCTATTATTTACACCTCACCACTGCATATATGCTCACTCTGCAAGCCCACCCATGCCAACTGGCGAGGGTCTGTTGGGGCTGTGTTGTGGCAATGGTGTTCAGAGGGGAGCGGGGAAGTCTCCTCCCAAGAAAGAACAGGCAAAAACAAAAGTGCTGTGTGGTTAGGTGGGGAGCGATGCAGAGTTCCAATAGGGGGGTGCGTACCTCACTGGCACAGAGTCAGTTGGGGGATGGGGCACTGTCTGCACGGCAAAATTGATGCTGTGTGAGCTGGCAGGAGGCCGGCAAGATGCTGGGTTGGTGGGCAGTGCTGTGTCAGTATGGGAGTCGTGAGTGCCAAAACTGGGGAGAAAAGGGTGGCATTGCAGTACTGTCCACTTTGGGGGATGGGGAGGAAGTGGACAGCTCATACTGCAAAATCCTGATTTCTTGAAGAGGTGAGGCCCAACGGAGGAGTGCAAACGCGCTTCCAGTCAGTAGTGGAGAGAACTAGCCCAGAAGGCAGTCGGATCCCAATTAGCCATGTTTTGCCCCTATTGTTTGTGGGCGCATTTCCGCTGCAACAGTTTTGGTGTTTCGCTCTCAGGCATGACCCAGAAAGACACCAAACAAGATAATATACAAGGAAAGCCGCTAATGGCAAAAAATGGTTATCTTCTTATATGATATTAAGGAGAAAGTATTTGGACACATGGTGGTGCGTAGCACTGCTTGGCTTCACCTACTTGGAAAAATCATTATTAATACCAGTTAACATGACGTTCAGGCAAATAATGTGGAAAGGGGCATAGTCTAAAGTTGGAAATGTGGGGCAAACTGAAATACAGCTTACTCATGCACTGTTGGTCTAACTAATTACTATAGGTTTGCATACTCAGCCTTGCTTACCCCCACTGTAATATGTGATTATCATTTTTGTATTTAAAATTGCCAACTAGCCATGTTTCGAAATCTGACCTGTTAGAAAACAACCCGAGTGTCAGGATTTCATTGGTGACATCAGCAACAAATTGCAGGTACTGCAGTTCTTCTTCCCTGAAATGAAAACGCAAAGGGTATTGTCACTCTCAGAAACAAAGTAGTTCTACAAATAAGAAATTAGAGCAGAAATTGTGTATTTAATAGACCTCTGAATTACCTACTTTAACATCACTAAAGGCCAAACATAGCAATATGCATCAGTAAATGACTGGATATGTACGACCCTGTGATGGGCAGGAAAGGCCTTTCAGATATCGCAAGATCCTTAGTTTTAAACGGAATGTGGTGTGCAACAATACCCATTACAGACAATTTGCTGGAGTTTTATTAACAAATGTGAGGAATGTGTTGGTATGAACCTTATCTTAGAGGAACTAATTTCTTTCTAATAATGTCACTACAAAGTGATTGCTGAGTCCGTTTCTGGTGATGTCCATTAGAATCCTATATCCATATCCATTCTTGCAAAGAACATTCACAAATGCATTTAGTCGCCCTATTGCCTGCCTATTTTTGACCCACAACCCACTTTTATTGAGTGCTATTGCTCTGCTACGTGTGACCGTCCCCGACTTTTTCCAATTAATTTAGCATTTTAGCTACATCCAAGGTAGTCTTTAATTGTACTGAGTGACATACTTTCTAATGTTAAGTGTGACCTCCTTTCCTTCTTACTTGCATCATTGCTCCTTCTAGAGTTCTATTCCACTAAATATCTTGTGCATCCTGCAGAATCTTACGATTGGTGCAGAAATCTGAAATCAAGAGCTGCCGCCTGATCTATCACAAGGACATCACTGCCGCTAAAGCCAACTATTTTACAGCTCGCATCACTAGGGCCGCTTCTACCTCTAAAGAACTTTATCAGGTCCGCCACGGCGGAGGCCACCAGGACCAGTAGGGGCTTTCATGCTACCATCTCAGCCCCTGTGCGACTCATTGGCAAATTTTTTTATGCAACAGATTGCTATTAATTGGAATACCATCTCCAGTAACAGTCATTCTGCTTTGACTTTTTTCCTCAAGTCCAGACCTGGATCTTGGCCTTTGCCCCGTTCTGGCTCGACCTGGTCTTCTTTTGCCCCAGCATCTGTTGAACAGAACGCTAAGATCATTGCCAGTCTTAAGTCTTTATCCCCTCCTGTGACGGAAACGGGACCAGGGGTCGCACACCAGCCCTTCCGCACAAATACACCACCTAGTTCAGGGCCTTGGGCGTGCAACGCGCAGAGGCTTATGAGAAAACTAGGTTTTTTTTAAATAACTGGGATCGTCCACCCTTATGTGTAGACAACAAAAATGCCACAAAAAGAAAGCAATCGACTCAGATCTTTCAAAACAAAGACACTTCTTTATTAGCTCAAAAATAGGTAAAGATATTTTAAGAGCAGCAATGGTTACTTTATT
>JAUEJF010596964.1:0-10962 GCA_032275005.1 Desmognathus adatsihi | reverse complement strand
CCGTATTTTGTGACTTAATGTAACTACCACTGGCCACCTGGAATTTGGGTGCTGCCTGAAACGTAACTACTCTGCTCCTTCTCTGTAACGATTTTGGAGTCAATAAAGAAGTGTACTTGTTTTCGAAGAATCCTGAGTCGATTGCTTCTGTAGAGCATTTTTGGGTGTTTGTACGAAAGAGCGAGAGATCCCTGGTAATTTAACCCTGAGAGCGGAACCCTGAGAGCCCTGTGAGTGCAGGCTAAGGGAGGGAAGTCTCAGGGGGTTTGTGCAAAAAGGGCCAATCCGCTACCTCTGGCCCCACTTTCGTCACAATAGAAGAGTATATTTGAATTGGCAAAGACAAGTACTGTATGGCTTTATGTCATGGAATGAAGATTGGAAACAATGTGATATGGATTTGTTAATAATAACTATGTTTTTTGTGAATACTATATGTTAATTGGTGTTAAAGGGAAGATCCGGACACCCAATACACTAGCATGCATTCATACCCGTATTGTTGCAGGAGCATGCAAGTGCCATGTTTTTTAAGTCTTTATTTGTATTTGTATTTGTTTGTTTATAATGAGCCAAAGCCCACAGGCATCAAAGTCTTTCCTTTCCTTTACCGAGTTGTGCTTTACTGAAATCCTGAAATTTCCTCCTATCAAATCAATCCCACAATCTTCTGCATGCGTCACACTACTGTGACACATCATACATTCACATTTTACAGATATTATATTTTTTATGCAACAGGGTCAGGATTTAAACTGGTGTCCCTTGGCTTGAAAGCACTGGGGTCTTACCTATTGCACTATCCAACCAATGGTTTGGAATGTTTCTTCAGTTTCTTAATCTTTAGAAAGATTGGAGGTAAATGTTAGCATTTAGGGTTTGTTATTAATTCACATGCTGCAGGGAAAAAGTTAAAAAATTAGTCAGTGCTCTGAGAATGTTTTATGCAAGGTAAAAAAAGGCATATTCAAAATGTTTTGTTTTGAGGTGGGAAGCAGAAATCACATTTTTCTTCACTCGGTATGCTAGGTGCATATTGCGGCCATGGCGAGGGGCCCACTCTGCAATGGGGCCCGTCTGGCCCTTTCTAAAACAAAGAAATCTCTGTGCATTGCTTAGTGGATGCCCTAAGCAGTGCCCAGAGATTACTTTGTCCAAGAAATGGCCAGAAGGCCCCCCTGCAGAGTGGACCCCTAGTTGGGCACCCAATCTGCAACAGGGCTCTTGCAGCCCTTTTTGGTACAAAGTAACCACTGGGCACTGCTAATGGGAACCACCTTAGCAGTGTCCAGCAGTAAATTGAGCAATTTTAGGGTTGCAAGTGCCCTGTTGCAGAGTGGGTCACCCACATGTGGCCCACTTGGCAATGGGGCACTTGCTGAACACTCCTTAGCAGAGTTGATCTTTTTTTTCTTTTTGGGTCAAAAGTGCCTTGTTGCAGAGGTGCCCATTCTGCAGCAAGGCAATTGCGGCCCCAAGAGTGCTGACAAAAACTATAGGCACTGCTAAGAGGTTTCCACTTAGCAGTGGCCCATTGTTTTTTTTTTACTTTTGGGGCCAGAATCACTTCACCCATGGATGGTATACTCTGTAATGAGGCACTTTGGGCCCTAAAGGATGGGCACTGCTAAGGGGCTTCCCCTTAGAAGGGGCCTGAAGTGCAACAAGGCACTTCTGGTCCCAAAACTGCTGAAAAAAAATGATGTGGTACCCATCATTTATTTCAGCAATTTTGGGCCCCCAAAGTGCCTCGTTGCAGATTGGGCTACCTGCAGTGGGCTCATTCTGCAATGAGGCATGTTTTGGGGCCAGCACTTTTTTGTGCCAGAAGTGCTGAAAAAACTATGGGCACTGCTAAGGGCTTTCCCCTTAGCAGTTCCCATTGTTTTTTTTGTACCTTTTGGGGCTAGAAGTGTCCCATTGCAGAGTGAGCCACCGCCAGGTGTCCCATTCTTCAACAAGCCACATCTGGCCCCAGAAGTGCTAAAATAAATGATGGGCAATGCTAACAGGGGCACCTTAGCAGTGCCCATCATTTTTTTCAGCAGTTTTGGGGCCCAAAGTGCCTCATTGCAGAATTGGCCTCCCATAGGTGGCCCATTCTGCATGCAATGAGGCACTTATTTGGGCCAGAATTTCTTGGACCCAAAGTGCCTCATTGTAGAGTAGGCTACCCACCCAAAAGTGCTAAAACAAACTATGGGCACTGCTAGGGGCCTTCCCCTTAGCAGTTGCTGTTGCTTTTTTTAACTTTTAGGGCTAGAAGTGCGCTGCTAAGGGGTTTCCCCTTAGCAGTGCAGATTGGTTGTTTAGAATTTTTTGGGGCCAGAATTGCCCTGTTGCAGAGTGTGTCACCCGTAGGTGGCACATTCTGCATCAAGGCACTTCCGGACCCCAAATGCTGAAAAAAACAATCTGCACTACTAATGGGCTTCCCCTTAAAAGTGACCATTATTTTTTTTTTTACTTTTGGGACCAGAAGTGCCCTGTTGCAGAGTGGGCCACCCAGGGTTGGCTTTTCTGCAACAAGGCACTTCAGGCCCCAGAAGTGCTGAATAAAATGATGGACAGTGCTAGTGCCCATCATTTTTTTCAGCACTTTTGGGGCTCGAACTGCCTTGTTGCAAAATGGCCACCCAGAGGTGGCCCATTCTGCTACAAGGCAATTTTTGGGACCAGCACTTTTTGGAGACAGAAGTGCTTCATTCCCGAGTGGGCCACCTGGTGTGGTCCATTCTTCAATTAGGCACTTCTGGCCCCAAAAGTGCTGAAAGAAACTCTGACCACTGCTAAGGGGCTTACTCTTAGCAGTTCCAATTGTTTGTTTGTAACTTTTGGGGCTAGAAGGGCTCCATTGGAGAGTGGGCCACTGGTGGGTAGCCCATTCTGCAATGAAGCCCATAAAGTGCTGAAAAATGATGGGCAATGCTAAGGGGCTTCCCCTTGCATTACCTTTTTTTTTTTTACTTTTTGGGCCAGAAGTGCCTCTTTGTAGCGTGTGCCCAACTTCAACTGTGTTGTCATTATCAGACGACAACACTTTTATGTGTATCACACATGTGCACTTCTATCAAGCCAGAAGCTGCACCAGGTTGAGTAATGGCTGGAGGAATGAGAAGTCGAGTTGCTGCCACTGGATGTCCTCAGGGAGGCTGGAATAGAGTTATGTGGAATGATTTCCTATTTTTTAAGATGTTTGTGTAATGTTTTATAATTATTGTTTTGCATGCATTTTTAAGTTAAAAAGGTTTACTTTAATATGCATGCTAAAAAAACATTTAAAAATGCCAAACCTCTCTTTAAAACTCAAATAGTAGATCTTTGTCATTGACATCAGGTATATTATAGTATTCTCTTGTCTGTTTAAATTTTCAGAAAAAAGAACAGTCGAAAACAATACTACATTGACGTAGCTTGCATGAGGTATTGTTTGCTGTGTGGAGAGTGGAGAACAGCAAATAATTCCAGCCTTCATGTTAACTAACTTTCATTGTGAATATTGCCAATTTAATTTACTATGCAAGCAAACGTAAGAAGGAAAGGCGCTGCAAAGTAAACATTTGGCAAAAGTTTTACATTACAGAAAATGAGATATTTTAAAAGCTAGAACTTTTCTGAGACACGGTTTTGGATTTCTGGTCATGCGACCAGGTTATTGCATCTATCTTGGGGGAACATCCTGCATTCATTGGCAGGTTCTGAGGAACAGATGATGACTCTGTGGCCTCAGCGTTTAACCTGTTAAATGTCAGGAATGGCATGGCTGGAGAAGTGTACAAAAATGACAGAGTCAAACAATCTAGGCAGCAATATGAACAAAGACATGTATATATGGATCAAAACAACAGGTCTGCCACATAGGCAACAAGGCAGTCGGGGAACTGCGATCCACTGCACTGCACAAGCACACACCAAAAATCGCAGTCCAAGATAGTTGTCAGTCAAGTGTGAAGTTTATTGTGTGCAAAATCAAAAATCATAATTCCATCAACATTGTTGGAGGAGCCCCTCCAATACCCTGTTTATCCATCTGTTTGCCAATATAAATGTATGTATATATTTATTCTCTGGCTACTGTCATCGCCTGAGAGTTAAGTTACAATGTGTTTTAAATTGTAATATGCTCTCTCGGGTAGTGAGGGGGATGGGCTGTCAGCATGGAACCCGGCAGCAGTAGCATGGCTGTGCTGTGTGCTCTGTGCTGGCATTTTAACCCCCAGAGGGTGCAGTGCAGGTATTTAGTATGTTTGAACCAGAGGCTATCATCTCTATCTCCTTTTTTGTTACCCAACCCACACACAACCACCTAACACCATGCTGGTACCCCCACTGCATGACTCTGCATGTCTCTGAGAGCATAGGCCTGATGTTTACCTGCCAAAAAAGAAAATGTGTATTGTGTCCTGCTGTTCTCTCTCCCTCTCCCAACAGGTGGCGATGATGAGCAGCCCTGTCAGAAGGCAATTTATTGGAGCTATATAAATACTATGTAACATAACATAACGTAACATAAATAGGAAATTCTCATAATTCTATTGTTTATGACTTGGAAACCGAATGACAGATTTGCATGAAACGTTCAAGAAAGTTGAGTTCAGTGCATAGGGCACATTCTGGAAAAGTTTCATGTGAAAGAATAAAGTAGTACTTATAGATATTTGGCATAGACTCCACGGTTACTTGGAATGGGGATTTAATGGAGGTACTTGAGAAGAGAAAACAAGGTGTGGAAATATGTAAACACAATTCAAATGCATCATGTTTTGAGAATCGATAACCGAGAGTTTCTGAGCCAAGTGCCACTGAGTTGTATCTCGGTGAGCCAATCAGAATTCTGGATTTAGTCCTGAAAACTGCCATCTTGGTTTTTGTAGTGCGATGCCTCGAAGCCTGAGTCACGGTTCATCCAAAATGGACTAAATTATTAAATGTACGAAATAAAGTTTGAGAAACCAAACACAGGGGGAGGCAGGGAGGTTCTACGGATCTGGTGAAGGTACTTGAGAAGAGTAAACGAGATGTGGAAATATGTAAACAATTCAAATGCATGACATTTCAAGATTCAGAAACCAAGAGTTTCCGAGCATTTACTGAAACCCTTGAGTGCTTAATTGAGGGTTTCCGTGTGCCGCTGGAAACTGACGGGTCAAATGTCGGTTTGTGTATCTTGAATTGTGTCATGATCACAAACTGAGATTCGAAATGTAGTATGCATGATGAATTATAACCTATCTGAAAGTCTATTTCTTTTATAAAGTAATATATAGACTTTCAGATTAATTATTCTTTCTTTAACCATGAGGGTGTTCCCATGGGGTAGAAACATAGAAAATAATAAGGGGGAAAGGGTGGAAGAATCGAACACTAAAAAAAATTGGAAGATCAACAAAAAGCCAGTGTTTTTTTAAAATCGAAAACAACCCTCAGTGGAGTCATGCACAGATATGTTGTGCCACTGCATCTGCTAGTCTAGCAATACTGGGCTCCTGGGGAGTGATGCACTGTCTGCAGGTGGTGCAGATATGAAAACATCAGTCTATCCTAATGTCCTCTACCACAACATACCTGAGCACTGGTGCTGATGAAGGTACCAGTGGTGCGGGGCCTATCACAGACTCAGCAGGATCAGGAGGGGGGTTTGTCATTGTTCTCCTCAATGGGCAGAGCCTCATCTTCCTCCCTGTCAGTGCCCAGGCTATACAGACCAGGTTTGGCCTTGTGAGTGGGGACACAGAATGTGACATTGGTCTCATGCCAGTGGTGGCGATACACATGTGAGAGAATACCTAAAGTGGTAAGTGCCCGACCACCTTTTGTGAGGTCACTGCACTGAATCATCCAGAGGCAAGTCCAGGAGTATCTGGTGACTGGGATGCTTCACCATTTGCCATATCTTCAAAAAGAAAGGAATCTACAAAAATATGTAAACCACAAGTCAAAGATCTTCTGGCACATGTACCATCAGCAGCCAGATAAACCTGAATGAAGAAGTTGGGTTTGGGTTTGGCTTGTATTCAAGAATCATGCTGAAAAAATGTGGGGGTGGGCCAATGTGAATTCAGCCAATCAGAAATTGTGTCAGTTTTCCAAGTAATCCGAGATTCACATGTTTCACTTCCACCGAGGCTTGTGACTCGCAGCTCCTAATATTTTTCAACCAATAGCTGTTTCTTTTTTTTCCAGCCAATCATGTTCTCGAAATGCTGGCATCTGATTGTGCATGTTCTATAGTCACACATCTCAAATGTCCAATCAGATTGCTTTTATTTCAATCTATATCACAACGGTTCTCGGGTCATGGGGGTTTAACTACCCCCCATTTCTTACAAAGCATACCCTACAGAAATCGCAACCCAGCACCCCCCAAAAGCAACAATGCTAACAACACGCTAACAACACACCCGTATCTCACCCAGCCAACACATAACTTCTCCTCCCTATCACACTTTAACATCCTAGGGACGATGTAAACACACTCAATAAGAAAAACACACACAACTGACAAATACACGCAACCATAAAGGGAGTTATGAATTCAAGCTCTCTCAAGGTTCAAAGCACATAAAAAGCAGCAGGATCTCGAATAGAAATCGGGCTGTTGCTGATCCCCTCCAGCCCGTGGCGCTTCAATGCTGCCGAGCTGGTGATTCTGCATCATACAAGAACCGACAATACAATACAATGTTTTTCAGTATGTGCCAAAGCACACTGTTTGAGAATCTCTACCACAAGTTGCATTTTTTTAATGAGCCACTGGTCATTTGAAATAAAAGCTGGTTGAGGGTTGCGTGACCTTCCCCTCACTACATGCATTGGTCACTAGCCCTTGTTGGTGTTCCTTCGTTACATATAGAAGAAATGTATAGTATATTGGAATCTCGAGTTGTCATTTTTGATATGAAACGAGGCACATTGTTCGAGAATCACTACAACGAGTTGCTGTATTTTTATAATGAGACACTGGACATTTTAATTAAAAGCAGGTTGAGTTTATAACTTGATCTTTATTTAGCATTTCAGCATGACAAGACCAGAAAAAAACTCCATACAATCAAAAGAAAACAATTTAACATAAAACATCCATTAAGTTTAAAATAACCTCCACCCTTTTACAGCAAAAGCATATTTCAAAAAAATATAAATGCGCACAATGTCAGCATATACAGATTCACCAATGACCGACACGAAATTAACATCATTACTACTAGATGAAATATATTTGAATAACCAGCGGTTGCGAAGGTTCGAGACAGAGATGCAGCATGTAAAAAGATGGAAAATGTCATCTGGTGCAGATGGACAGGATGAGCAAAAGGCTAAGCCTAAACCAGCTCTAGATGATATGCTGTTGTTGGAAACAAGCAAACCCAGTCTTAACCTCATAAAGGTGCGCATCACCACTGGAGAATCACATACAGTCAAATACGCTTCCATCTTAGCATCAATTTTGGCAAGCGTATAGTGTGACAGTGAGGACAAACTGTCACAGTGTAGGTAGCATTTGGAGTAATGGAAAGCGTATAATTTTTCTTTCCAAGCTGTATTTATGGCACTCAAAATTTCATCAACACACATTTTGGAAGAAATCAAAATACCAAGGTTATTATATATATTTTGTAAATGGGTAAACCACAGGTAGCGGTGTTGACTAGTGAAGGCTTCTAATAAGCAAAACCTCGCAATGGAGCTACAATTGGGGTTAAGACATTTGAGAATACATTTTATAAATCTACTTTCAACAGTCGCCAACAGAGGCAGTATATTCAGATCTAAATTCAAAGCCTCCATTGGAGTACACTTGGGGAGAGCAAGAAGTGATTTCCAGACATGTGATTCCCATTTCTTCATCAAGGAAGTTAGTTTGTAGCCCCAAGTTTCGCAGGCATATAGCATTGATCCCTGCCATTTGGAACGATAGAGTTCCACAAATGGATGAATGTTTGCATTGGGGAACAACTTCCTTAATTTGGACATGGAGAAAGTTAGGCTTCTGTTTCTACTAGAGAGAGACTCTGCATGTGATAGCCACGACCCTTGGGCGGAGATGGTAACACCCAAATAGACATATGACTGAACAGCTTCAAATGTGCCTGAAGGAAAAGAAATAGTAAGTGGTTGAGCATTTTTACCCACAGACAATATTTTGGATTTACTATAGTTGATGGTCAGACCTATAGATCCAGAGTAAGAAATTAATTGGCTCAAGGAGGCTTTTAGGCCATAATGGGTCAAATCCAGCAAAACTAGATCATCAGCATATGCCATTAACTGAACAGAGGCCCCGCTCATTTTTGGTGGAATAGAAACAGAATTGCTGATTTTTTGGTCCAAGTCTACAATGAATAAGTTGAAGAGGATTGGGGCAAGTACACAGCCTTGCTTCAATCCTGAGGTGGTGGGAATTTTGTTAGATAATTCATTATTTCTGCCCCAACGGATCTTGACCCATGTGTCGGTATACAGTAATGCTATCGCTTTCACCAGACATTCCGGGACACCTAGGATCAAAAGTTTGGCCCAGAGCTGGATTCTAGGGACTTTATCGAAAGCTTTCTCGAAATCAATAAAACCCAAATATAATGGGTATTTTTTATTCATGGTGTATTTTTTGATAATAAGATCCAGTGACAAAAGGTTGTCGTTGGTAGAACATTTTTTCCTAAAGCCACTTTGAAATATAGGCCAGATCTTTTTTTCTTCACACCAGGCAGAAAGCTCATTCAATAAGAGTTTTGCGTAAATCTTTCCCAGGATATCTAGGAGGGCAAGGAGATGATAATTGGAGGGTTCGTGGCGATTCCCCTTTTTGTAAAGGGGAAAAAGCAATGAGCCGCACCAAGAATCGGGGATGATTGCAAACCGGTAACAGTAATTAAAAGTGGGGGTGAGTAGAGAAGCCCATAACTGAGGAAGGGATTTGAAGCAGCCAGCGTGTAAAGCATCCAGACCAGCGGCCCTGGAAGAACTTAAAGTGGAAATAATAGCTTCAGCTTGGGTGGTGGTTGCCAAATTCGAGGTCCCAGAGGGTAGGGAGTGCATGTTAAAATTTGAGGAGCTATCATTATAGAGTTTAAATATGTATTGAGTCCAAACAAGGACTGGGATATTAGCATTAAGAAGAGTAGTATTACCCGGGGCTAATAATTCATTCATTGACTGCCAGAATTTTTTCAGATCATGGCGGAGCAGATGAAAAACTAGCTTTTCAGCAGCCTTACAGTAATATAGATTCTTTTTGCGTTTCAGTAATGCGAGATATTCTCTTTTTAAATCCCAGTACAGGTTTTGGGAAGCAGCAGCAGTTTTATTCAATTCAAATGACAGTCTCCAAACGGCTTTACGTGCCCTTTTGCATTCCTCATCAAACCATTCATTAGGGCTTTGAGAGACAGGAGAGCTAGAGCCAACAACCTTGACATCAGCTGTCAACATAGCGCATGTGTTGTCAATCATCATATCATAAGTGCCAATAACATCCTGTTGACCAATAGAGGAATATTCTTTGAGGTCTAATAGCATTTCAGAATAGGTGATCATGAGCGGGTTTGGGATATTAATTCTAACTTTGTTTTTGATAGCCACCTGACCACATTTTTCCTGAACAGTTTTTTGGGCACATGGATTACAAAAACCAAGGACTAGCATGGCATGGTCACTGTCCGGAAACCAGGAGTACTTTAACGATTTAAAATGTATAACTTGAAAAGCAGAAATTAAAAAATAATCAATAACTGAGGATTGTATCCCTCTCTTGAAAGTAGGATCAGTAGTGACTTGGCCAGGCAAGTGTGCATTGCCAATTGTCAGGTTATTGGCAATTATGATATCTTTTAATTTGGTACCGTGAACT
Organism: Desmognathus adatsihi; assembly: GCA_032275005.1. Lineage (NCBI taxonomy): Eukaryota > Metazoa > Chordata > Amphibia > Caudata > Plethodontidae > Desmognathus > Desmognathus adatsihi. Next base: position 1,112 of record JAUEJF010596964.1, on the reverse strand, counting down.
GATAACAAAGGGGGCTTAATCTCCTTGATGACTGAAAATACCGGAACAAGAGGAAAAAGCTCCTCCCAATCAGAGAAGTAAGCTGAATGAAGAATACTAATATTAAAATCTCCGCCACATATAAACAGGTCATCTGGATAGGTGGAGCATACATGAGATATTAAATTGGACAGCAGGGAAAGCAATCTAAATTTGTCTTTAGCATAAAGCAAGGCTGGACGCAAATAAACATTTAAAAGCAGAACATTTTTAAAATTAGCCTTGGCGACATCTGAAATATGAACTCTGATGCATAATACACCTGGAATTTCAGCCCAGGCCTGGGTAACCAGCCAGTTAGATTTTATATTGACCAATATTGCCACTCCACCCTTGTTGTGACCCATAGTGGATTTGGTGGCATGCTGGAAGATGCTCTGAAACCCATCAAAGCAGACATCCTCCAAAGTCCAAGTCTCTTGGAGTAGAATAAAATCAAAATCTTTCAGAATGGCCCAAATCTCTGTTGTGCAGACCGAAGCAATGCCAGAACAATTCCATGAACAACCGGTACAGTCATTGGTGATAGGGTCAAAGATTGGTTGATAAATGTGATGCTTCCGCGAGGAGGCTGGCGTCCGAAAGATCTGGCTCGTCAAGTAATTCAGCAATAATGGGAGCAGGCGGCTCATGCGAGCGCTTCTGGCGCTTAGAATTATCGCTAACAGTGGGCTTTGGATTAGGTGAAGTTAACTTCCTTTTAGGAGTCGAGAGAGACCTGTTTGGTGCCCCGATGACAAGAGGATCACTTTGAGAGTAATTCAACTGACTCAATTGGGATAAAGGAACAGAAGAAATCTCAATGCCTCTGCTGAAGAAGAAGGCTGATTCCCTCCAGATCATGTCGGCGATAAAAGAATTTGAAAAGGTGACCCTGGAGATGACCGTTCCATCATTCCTGTTAATGTAGCGAGAACATTTCACATCCATTTTTACAACATTTCTTAATAGGGGATGTAAGGCACAGATGTCTAGCAGCCTGCAGATGTTAAAAGAATGTTTGTCAAAACCATCCTCAGTCCAAAACCGGGGGCGAAAGTAGAATGAGGTCAGATTCCGTGAGGTAGCGGGCG
>JAUEJF010585885.1:0-11052 GCA_032275005.1 Desmognathus adatsihi | reverse complement strand
CTGGTTTTTCCAGCTCGTGGTGGGGGGATATTTCCCACAAGCATTGTGAATCTATATAAGATACACAATACTGGTGATCCACTAACCATTTAAGTTTTCTTATTGTTCGTTCGTGATCTCTGTAAATAGTATATTTTTAATAAATATTCTTTTTAACTCAAACTTAATTAAATAGGCATGACCCCTAATAGAAACTATACACTAAATAAAATTCCACACTATACTTGCAAAAAATTCTCCCTACCTCCAGTAAAAGGTCTGCTGAGTGAATAGGGCCTTTTCTGCCCACATGCAATGCAATAAAAAATGCTATGGTACCGAAGAGCGTCTCTGAGGCAGAGCTGTCACAATGTGTCACTGTGTCTGTGAGAAAAAAACGCCTCAGCATGAAAACAAAGCGCGAGCGTGCGAGCGCGCTCGTGCGTGTGACATCACGCGCGTCGCGTCTCTCCTTCGACTTTGCCGAAAAGGACAGGGATTCGGAACATGAACCCCGGAGCACCCTGGGAGCCGAACCGCGGCTCCCGCGGGTCAAATAGAATTAACACGGCACCCGTACTGTATGGTGCCACGGTACGCAGATCGGCGGTATACTGCACCGCCCCTGCTGCTGCATGCATATTACGGACATGAAGCGTTGTGACGCTACCCCCGCCGCCGGCGCATTGACCATGCGTAACCCTAGGAAAAGGGCCAGGTCGCACTCTCCCCTGGCAGCAAGGCACGCTTACCCCGGCAATAACCAGGTAAGCCTAATGCTATGCCTCCCAAGGCCTAGCAATTGTCAATAATAATCATAAATAACATGTACTTATCTGCAGAGCAGCAAAGAAATAGGACTGTACAGGGATCCTCCACAATATATACTATGGGACTGCTACTGATTGGTTGTTTTAGCCCATGTGACCATAGCATCATGGGAGTTGTAGTTTTACGTGCTTTGCTGCTGTGTGGAGTAGTAAAGAGAGTTATGGCATTATAATACTCGCCTCCGTGCCTTTCTTTTATAAAATTGTGATTTATTCTGTTACGTTAGTAAGAAAAATCATCATTTTATGGCAAGAGGCACGGAGGCTCTTATTATAATGCCTGTTCAAAGATTATGTAGAATATTTAGAACTGGATGTTCTATAGGTTTGAAGTAAAAGGTCTTGAAGGTTGAATCCGACGACCAGTCTGCGCATTGTAGAATTTGATCCAATCTTACACCGGACATGAAGGCTTTTGATGCCATTGCACCTCTGATGGAGTGCGCTCCGAAGATTGTAATGTCTACTCCTGCTTGTTGAAGAATCCATTTAATCCATCTAGCGATAGTAGGGTTAGATACTGGCCTAAATGGTCTTATTGTTGATAATAAAAGCTGGTCGGCTTGTCTGTAAATCGTGGTTCTACTTTCATACTCCTTGAGACATTGGACCACACAAATTCTTGGTTGATCCGGGAAACTTGGGTACCACACCGAATGAATGTGAGTCTTGGTTCGTCTGGTTATATTAAAACAAACTCCTTCTGGGGTGTATTGTCTCTGAGATACATCTAATGCCGATACGTCTGCCACTCTTTTGCACGAAATTAGGCATAGCAGCATTGCCAATTTTGCCGAAAGTCTTTTGAGGTCTAAAGCTGCATTATCTGGCCAACTTAGCAATAGGTTAAGCACTTTGTTTACATCCCAGAATGTTTGATATTTTGGAGTAGGAGGATTCGATAATCTGACTCCTCTTAACAGACGACAAATTAGAGGATGTTCACCCACAGGTCTGTGCGCTACCGGATTATGACCTGCAGAAATTGCTGACCAAAGCACATTTAATGTCCTATATGATTTTCCTTTAGAAGCTTGTTCCGCTAAAAAATTAGCTATGAAAGGAACAGATGCCGAAATGGGATTTCTCTGTTGTTCCAAACACCAATGATACCATTCTCTCCAAGCTGATCTGTAAACCTTAGTGGTGCCGGGTGCCCATGATTTATCGATGAAACTTTTAGCTTGTTCTGAAAGCTCTGAATTTCTCCATCTTCTGTTGAAATTCTCCATGCTATTAACTGAAGCTTGTGCTGTATCAGAAGGGGATGTGGATTGCCCTGTGGATCTTGCAGGAGATGGTGAAAGTTGAGAAGAAGATGAGGAAAATCCGACGAAAGTTCCAGAAGAGTCGGTAACCAGGCTTGAAATCTCCACCAAGGCGTTATCAGAATTATCTTGGCTGATACTCTCCTCACCTGAGCAAGTAGTCGTGGAATCATAATAAATGGGGGAAATGCATAATTCCATTGATTCCCCCAATTCTGGAGAAATGCATCCGCTGCTTGAGCCTCTGGATCTGGTCTCCAACTGAAAAATACTGGTAGCTGCTTGTTCAGCCGAGAAGCAAAAAGGTCTATATGTAGGGGACCCCATAACTGATTTATTGATTGAAAAACCTGTGTGTCCAATCGCCAATCGCTTGAGTCTAGATCCATCCTGGACCAACGATCTGCAATTATGTTCTGTTGACCCGGCAGGTATTCTGTCGTTACCCTGATATTCTTGTGAAGACAGTAATCCCAGAATTCTTTGGCTAAATCTGCTAAAGGTTTGGATCTGGTGCCCCCGAGTCTTTGAATATATCGAACCGCAGAAATGTTGTCCATGCGAAGAAGTATACAGCAATTCGCGTGGTTCTTGGCTAATGACCTGATCGCAAATGAACCCGCTAGTAGTTCTAGGCAATTTATATGGAGAGATGATTCTGCAATTGACCAGGAACCACCTGTAGAAACTTCCCCACATCTCGCTCCCCAGCCTGTGCTGCTGGTGTCCGATTCTATTATTAAATCCGGAGAGGATCCGAAAATGGCTCTGCCGTTCCATGCTGAGATGTGTTGAATCCACCATTGAATTTCTACGATGGATTCCTGGTCCAAAGTCACCATTTGTGAGTATGATCTCCCTGCTCTGAGCTGAGCTATCTTTAGTCGTTGCAGTGCCCTGTAATGCAGCGGTCCTGGGAATATTGCTTGTATCGAAGAAGACAGAAGACCGATGGTTCTTGCTAGCTGTCTTAATGAGATCGTTCTTTTCCGAAGTACCCAAGCTAATTCCTTGCGAATTGTGGTCACCTTCTTGAGAGGTAATTGAAGAACTGCTTCTTGAGTCTGTATCATAAATCCCAGAAACTCCATCGTCTGTGCCGGATGAAGCTCTGATTTTTGGAAGTTTACCAAGTAACCCATATTCTGAAGAAGGTTCACAGTCCATTGAGCGTGAATCCGTAGCAGGGATTGCGACACTGCAATCAGGAGAATGTCGTCCATGTCGACAATTAATCTGACACCTCGCTGCCGTAACATGCCAACCACTGGTCTTATCAGCTTTGCGAAGATCCACGGAGCCGATGAATGTTTGAATGGGAGGCATGTGAATAGCCAAACCTCGCCTCCCCACCTGAATCTGAGAAACTGCATGTGGGCTTCGCAGATGGGGATAACCAGGAATGCGTCTTTCAGATCCAATCTGACCATCCAATCCCCTTCTTGAAGGCGGTCTCTCAGTAGATGGATTCCCTCCATCTTGAAGTGTCTGTACACCACAACTGAATTCAGATTCCGCAAATTGATAACAGGGCGCACTTTCGCTTTCCTCCGCACTAGGAACAGGTTGTTGACGAACCCATGCGGGTGCAGCACTGCTTTTATTATGGCCCCTTTTTCGGCCAACTTCGCCACTTCTGTGTCCAGCGCTAGTCATTCTTGCCCTTTGCATGGCACTGTTGATGAAGGCATTCAGTAAGGCTCTCCCTGACAGAGGACTCAGGCTGTGGAAGGTGGACACGATCGTCATCGCATATGCAGATGACCTGCTAATCACACTGGCTAGCCCGGAGAGAGACCTCCCGATAGTGATGGCCCCTCTAGAAAAATATGGGGAGTATTCTGGGTATACACTAAATTGGCACAAATCATTATTTTTCCCAATCAGGACAGCTACTAGACCCGCAAGAATAGGCATGGTGGATGAGTGCTTGAAATACTTAGGCATTAAAATAGCTCGCACACCACAGCAACTACATGAGGCGAATTACACCCTTGCTATACGATATCTTAGGGAGAAGGTACTGCGATGGGGGAATCTACCACTCACGCTAGCAGGCAGAATTGCCACAGTGAAGATGGTTATCCTACCGAAACTCTTATATTTATTTAACAATGTGCGTCTGCTATTATCGAATAAGTTTTTTAACGCGGTAAAATCACTCATTGGTGCCTATATCTGGCAGAACAAACAACCCAGGATAGCCTATAGACAACTAACTGACAGCTACGAGAATGGCAGCTTTGAAATCCCAGATTTACAATTGTATTAAAATGCAGCTCAGCTACAGCATGTAGTGAAGTGGCTAGAGGTTAGCACTGATGATGCAAATGTTAACATCGAGAGACAATGGTTCCGGGGGAGACTTGGACGGCAAGATGGCCGCCTTCGGACGGCTGTGAGGAGACGCTCTGCCTTGCCCTGCTCACTCTCCTTGCTCTAAGTGATACTATGAAGTAATATGAAAATGGAAATATACCCCTTCTTGAAGGATGTTGAACCGCTACAGCTCCAGCTTTCATATATTCTGGCAGCAGTAATTTGGTGCCTCGCTGCTTTAATTAAGACTGTAACGCTGTTTATCTTAGTGCTGGAATTACGGATATGTCACATTGCTATTAGCAAAGCTGCACTCGCCTTGCCTTTCTATTTTTCATGCTGTGGTTTTGAAGGTATGCACAAGGCTACTCGAAGTAAAGTTAAAAATAGAGCCCCTCGCCACGGCAGATTTGCGAGTGCTGCAATGCTCCTTCCTGCACAATTATCTAAATTGATAGTGACTGCTCCTGTAGCGTCTGCCAGCGCGGACACTGCCCCCCCCCCTCCCCCTGCCACTCCTGCCTCTACTCCAGGAATTAACTTTGAAAAGTCAGCCCGGACAAAGACTGCACCCAGTGACTCCACGCTTGAACGCCTCCTGAAAGAAAATTCAATGTTGGGGACGCCACTCGATACTACACCAAAAGTCAAACCCGTTGAAAAGTCTGAAAGGGTTAAAGCTTGGGAACTGTTTATGAAAGCACAAGGGTTACAGCACAGCAAGAAGAATGCACCCGCATCCCTAAAAACCGCATCCCTAAAGGGCAAGAGGAATAGCTTACCGAATGTCTGGGAGATTGACAGGTCGGCTGGTGTCACAAGTGGACAGCTGACGGCTCCAACCATCTCTCCGCTGGGCTCGGTGAATGCATCAGCTGGAACTGCACAGCCGGAAGCAGCAACCAACGAGCCAGTGCAGCCGCCCGACCGCTCTGCAACTTTCTCAAACTCTACTGCTCCGGCTCTCAGCTCTGTGGAAGGAGTCGGCTCGTCAACCGAGGAAGGCTGCTCTGGAATGACCGACAATCCTGAGGCAGGTGAGAGAACGCAGGCGGGGTCAGGGATGATGGAATGCGGGGCGCCAGCTGATGAATGTGGCGAAGGCATGGGGCGTGAAGTTGCTACCTTGAGTCAGCTATGACACTCAACAGTTTTGAAACTACAAATGCTGCCATGGAAGAATTGTTAAATTTAGGCCGAGATGCTAATATTAGCGCGCATGGGAACTCTACAGACGCCTCTGGTAGTGGCCCTTCTAAAGATACTGAATGTATTTTAAACCAGATGGTGGCGATGGCTGCTCATTTAACGACCTGTATTAAAAATGTACACATTGATACTTCAGCAAGGTTGGATTCATTACAGTCAACTATGGATACCTTTGGTGTGGAAATGACTAAGTTGCAAACGACTGTCCAGAACCATGAACTTAAAACTCAACTCTTGGATACTAGACTGACAAAAGCAGAGGCTGTGGCACACTCTAGTATGGAAAGAATGGATCGACTTGAACTCCATTCTGAATCAATGGACACTTTTTCTCGCAGAAATAACTTACGTATAATGGGCATACCCGAAGGCCAAGAGGGCCCAAACGTGGATATTCGTGAATTTGTTTCTAAACTGCTGTTTAAATTTGTGACTGATGTATTTACTGTAGATATGCTGCAGGCTGATATACAGCGAGCCCATCGGGTACCATCCAACCGTAACCCACGTAGAGAAAAACCTAGGCATATCAAAATTAATTTTCTCACGTTTCGGTATCGTGACACTATACTTCAAGCTGCAAGGGCTAAGTATACCATACAGGCTGAAGGTTTTTCTTTTTTTCTGTTACCTGATGAGAGTCCCCAAACCTCACAGCGACGCTGGCTGCTGAAACAGTCCATAACCAGATTTAAGGAAGCTGGCGCGACCGCGGTTTTTCTTCCTTCAGTACGGTTAAAAATCGATATTAAAGGGACAAACCATACAGTACAAACTGAGAGGGAAGTGGAAGCATTGTTAGCTAAAATACTAGCAGAATCAGGGAAAGTTTGATGAAAAATATATCCTTCCCTCCCTCTTGGGATACCTAGAGGCCTCCCTTTTTCTTCTTCTTTCAAGTTTGATTGGGGCACAATGAATAGTGAAGGGATGTATGGTGACACATTGTTTTCTTCTTTGAAATAAAATTGAAACTGGGGATATAGCAGGGCACGGCGGGAGCCTCACCTCTCTTGCACTCCCCCATGTATGTCATGGTGGGGTCTTTGGGTTTGAAGGGTGGTGGGCCCTGGCCGGGGCCCTCCCCTTCGTGGGGGGCTTTAATAAAAGAAAATGAGGAAAGAGGTACACAGGAGATGATTTGTATTAAATGCATGACACAACCTTATTTGAAGCACAAGAGGGGAACAAAACAGTATCAACTTAAAAGATGGCAAAATTACGCCTGGGATCATGGAATGTAAATGGCCTGAACTGCCCGAATAAAATGCGAAGGATAGCTAGCTATATCAGGAGCAACTATGCGGAAATCTGGTGTCTTCAAGAGACACACCTTACTACACAGGATAGCAATAAATTGCGCCCGATAGGGAACAATTATGTTGCTTCAGCAAGTCCCTGTGGAACATCTGCTGGAGTGGCTATCATATGTTGCTCTTCACGATGTCGAATAATACAGCGTGGTTCTGATAAACAAGGGCGCTGGGTTTATGCAGTTGTTGACTTTCTTAGTGAAAGGATAATGGTGTTCTCTGTATATGGCCACACTTTAGATAAACAGGAAATGTGGACTGATTTAGCTTTAGCAGCAGCAACATGGAAGGGACCGCATGCCGTGATGGGGGACTTTAATTTTACTCCAGAACCTGCGATAGACAAATCTACCTCAAAACCTCAACAGCGCAAACCCCGCACGGCTGCGGCAATAGCCCACCTTCTGTCAATACTAGGCTTAGTGGATATATGGCGCGCTTTGCATAGTACTAAAAGAGACTATTCTTATTTTTCAGCACCACATAATGTTTATGTTCGAATTGACCTTGCCTTTGTTACTAGACAGCTGATTTATGGGGCTGGCGCCACTTATCAAGGCATTTCATTATCTGACCATTCTCCTCTGATGATTAATATCCAACTTATCACATGTGCAAAGCAGCCGCAACAGCGATGGTCTTTTGACCGTAGAGATCTACAAGACACAAATTTTATTCAATATATTACTTCTTTAACCGTTGAATATGTGCAGATTAATCTTAACTCAGCACCCATTCGTATAGTCTGGGATGCTTATAAAGCTACGTTGCGAGGGTGGATTACAAGCTATAAAGCTTATTTAAATCAACAGAAGCTATTAGCGTATCAGACAATGCTTGAAGAGCTCAAAAGTGCTGAACTTGAACACGCGCAGAGGGGCGGTATGGTTAATGAAAGACTAATTCATGCTAAATCGGCCTTATGTGCATATCACGAAGGAGAAGCTAGGGAAAAATTCACTAAAAGTAGAATAACTATTGTTGACAGCGGAGAAACTAGTGGGAGAATTTTAGCATGGCAACTGCGCGATCATAAGTCAGCAACTATGATTCAAGAGGTATTTAATAAAGAAGGGAATTTGAGTAAGGATACTGATGAGGTGCGCGCATGTTTTTTGGAATTTTATTCTGATTTATATAGGGAAGATCCTCTTGAAGAAAGTCCACTGCTACATGAATATTTAGCGGGAGCTGAACTCCCGAGCTTATTACCTTCTCATAGAGAATATTTGGCTAAACCATTGACATATGTGGAATTAAAACTGGCTTTAGAAAATCTCCCCTCAGGGAAGGCTGCAGGAGAGGACGGTCTTCCCGTAGAAATTTGGTGTGTACTATGGGATGTAGTTAAGGATATGCTTATTAGCTTATTTCAGGAGATTTTTGAGGGCAGATCAGCTGAGCCGGAATCATGGATGTCATCTATGGTTGTTGTATTTCCTAAATCTGGGAAAGATATACGGCAATGCGGATCTTACCGGCCCATTACTTTGCTGAATGCTGATTGTAAGGTTTACGCAAAGGTTTTATCTATGCGTATGGCTCCTCTTATGACCAAGCTTGTGCCGGAAGATCAGCATGGATTTATTTCAGGACGTGATTGCACAGCACACACCAATATGATGGCAGTTTTGATAGACTGGGCTTCTACATATAATCAAACCATGGCACTTATATTTATCGATGCTGAGAAAGCGTTCGATAGGGTTAGATGGTCCTTCCTATGGAAAACCTTAGAGCAATTTACAATCCCATTTAAATTTATCAAAGCAATAGCCAGTCTCTATATGAATCCTAAGGCTCGACTTATTATAAATGATAATGTTACTGAATACTTTGCTATTGAAAGAGGCACTCGGCAGGGCTGCCCGCTCTCGCCGCTGCTCTATGCTCTGTATGTAGAACCTTTTGCGCAGAGAATTAGGCATTCTATACTAATAACACCAATCTCTCCTACTTCTGAACTGTCTTTTAATTTGGCCATGTATGCTGACGACATGGTCATTATCACGGAGACCCCAGATCAATCCTTGCAAGACACATTGAAGCTGGCAGAAGAGTTTGGGCGACATTCCGGCTATCGGATTAATGTAAATAAAACTCAGATCATGTCATGGTCAGAGGAGCCAATTGCAGCTTCCTCGGTTGAAGAAGTGGTTTATTTAGGGATCCTTTTAAAAAAGGAGTATCGTGATATGGTGAAAGCCAACTACCGTAAAACGCTGAATATTTGCAAATCATTATTACAGAAATGGAAGTGTCTCCCTCTTTCTCTTATGGCTCGTGTCAATGTGGTCAAGATGATGGTGTTACCTAAAATGCTGTACCTATTCCGTGCTCTTCCCATGCAGCTATGCAAATATGAATATAGAGCAATCGATAGAATCATAACATTGTTTATTTGGCATAAGGGGGCGGCCAGGCGAAGCAGGATTAAACTCACTAAAGAATGGAGCATGGGTGGGATGAATCTACCTGATTTCGAATTGTATTGCTGGGCTGCTCACCTTAATCGCATTAAAGAAATCTTGGGAATTCTGCCCAGGGTTAGCCTACATGTGAAAATCTTAGTGGGACTTGGCATGATTCAAGGGAGTTTCGGCTTTGACAACCCAAAATACTTTAAAAAAATTCGGCTTAAGGTTGTCATAGCTTATGCTCGGCTCTGGAATGGCATTAAAAAACATTTAGGAGTCCCTGTTATACATACTTTTACGCCTCTTTGGCAGAATAGGGACTTAGGCATGCCGCCACATGATGTGATGAGCCGTGCATGGGAAGAACTTGGGATAGTCAAAGTATCACATATAATGCATCTGGAAGGAGTTAAAACATTTAACGCACTCCGTGAGGAATATGGGGTCCCTATTAGGTCTATGTTTAAATATCTACAAGTATGTGATACTCTGCGCCGTGCTCGCTGGCCGCTCCAAGATGCCAATATGAGTGTTAAAAATATATATTGTAAACATTTTTTGGGAACCGGTGCTATTAAACAGCACTATCAACTTTTTATCGCAGAAGTTCCTACTGATCTCGAGGATATAGCTCAGAAATGGACAGACAAAATGAATATTGCCACTACCAAAGCGATTATCACCACCTCATTAACTAATGCGCGACTAATTTGCTTACATATGAAATATCGGCTCCACCATTTTTATATGTTGTTTGATTTATATTACACACCAGCTAAAATTAATCGATGGGCGCATGATGAGACCACTGCTTGTCCCAGATGCGGTAATGTGGATGCTGATATTATGCATATGTTTTTTCGTTGCTCTAAGGTTAGGGAGTTTTGGACTGGAATAATACATGAAATTGGTGGTATGGTTGGTAGCGATATTGTGCTTACTGAATCAGAAATTGTTTTTGGAATAGGTGAGGACGGTCCGATATCCCCTTTTGTCTTTAGAGCTATCCTTGTAGCACGCTTGATTATAGCTCGTAAGTGGAAAGATTCGGATCCCCCTCTCCTGCAACAATGGATGGGGGAATTAATGGGGATCTTCCATGTGGAGAAATTGATTTTGGAAAAACGGGCAAATATATCCAAACTTATGCGTCTCTGGGGACCATTGATGGGAGTCTGAGCCTGACATTTTCAATTAATCAAATGACATGCTTAAGATTTAAATGCGGTGGAGGGCACTACATTATTATTATTGTTTATATGATCTAGAATATCTGTTCGGTCAGTTAGGTCGATAAATGCTAATTAGGGCTATTATCTAATTAGATATATAGAGTTGCTTAAAATTGATTGATTGCTGTTGTCTACTTTTGTTTCCCTTATTATTATTATCTGTAATTAGGTGTCATTATTTGTTTTTGTTAACTCTTGTATATATTACGAATGGTGATTCCTGTATGGTCCTTCTTCCTCACAATAAAAAAAAATTAAAAAAAAATAGCTGGATCCATCACAAAACCCTGCTCCGACACTAAATACCCCAAGAAGGGTACCATGCGCACAGAAAACATGCATTTCGTACCTTTGGCGTACAACCTGTGGGCACAGAGGTGTTGCACCACCTCCTTCACTTGCCCAACATGCTCCTCAAGCAATCTAGAAAACACCAGGATGTCATCCAAATCCCCGATGACAAACTGGTGTAAGGTGTCCTCAAA
>JAUEJF010574815.1:0-11081 GCA_032275005.1 Desmognathus adatsihi | reverse complement strand
GGTACGCGACTGTCTTTATCTGAATGAGGCTAAGGCCGAGGTGCTCCCAACTGACTGTCCATCCCTTGGCCCTTGACTTTTGGTTTGCCAACATGTCTGGTCAATCATTTTAAGGACTTGGGTGTCTACTTCCAACAGCCCAACTGGGCTTAGGCATAGGTGGGTATGGTGGTCAGGGTCTCACATTTCCATCTCAATTGGATGTTGTGATTATGCCAGTGAAATTTAAATGCCAATGAATGGCCACTATCAGGAAAAAGCAATTGTAGAAACAATTACACTGGGAAGCAAAAACTAATCATTTCTAATGGAAATATTGACACCGGTTTAATTGTACTGCTCGCTATTTGTAGTCTGTTTTCCATCTCTGAATATCAACCAAACACATAGCACATTGGTTCTTGAAGCTCAGCAGCACCTTCCGGGTAGGTGCAGTTGCATCATTATTGCGACAATTCACTTATTAATAGAATTCAGAAAACAGTATATACAACAAGGGGGTATATACTGGCCAAATTTCGGAAAGTGACAATTTGGTAGGAGAGGCTGGGACGGTGATGAGAATTGTGGGACTCCTCTACTATCCACCAGAACCAATGTTATCCGAAGGTACATATCTAGTTCCTCTAGCGCAGGCGTCTCCAACACGTCGATCGCGATCGACCGGTAGCTCCCGGGACACTTGTGAGTAGCTCGCAACTTCATTCTTAAAAAAAAAAAAAATCCTCAATTTAAAGTGCTTTGACCAATCACAGTTCTTTTCTGAAAATGTTGAAACACAACAAGTACTGTGATTGGTCATTGGTAAAATCTATCCTACCATGAAAGATGGCTTCCTATTGGATGCCCAGTGTCAGGGTCTCTGATTGGTGGAAGTGGGAAAGCCCACGAAAAAGACAATGCCCAACTGAGTTACAGTGTGCAGAATTCACAAGGGCATTCACTTAGAAAGGAGACGGGGAGTGGAGGCGGGGAACCCTATTGGGGAGAGGGGATCCTCTCTCCTGAGTTATTTACTGCATTTTAAAGTGCTTTAATAGCACTTTAAAATGCATGTTTTCTTAAAGCAAAAGTCGGGCGTGCGAGATATGATGCTGTGAACATTGCCTCCGCACTTTACTTCACTCCACCTCTGCAGGCCTGCTCTGCCTACGCACGCACGTGGACAGTATTTGTAGTTAAATGAGGAGACTGCTGCTATTTAAATCGCGCTTTACAGCCCCCCAGACTACGAGAGAGATTTCTGCGCTGGGGCAGTGAGGGAGCGCCAGTCATCAAGATCTATTTGCTGAAAGCCTGAAGGCTAATAATCGGTTTATTGCCCCATTGCTAACCAACTTCACTAGCAGATCAACTGTCCGTCTGCACTTAGAAAAAAAACTGCCTTGCTAAAGCACAAGCTGTAGCCTTTCCCAAACTGTATTTTTAAAATACAGTATGAGCAAAACGAAAAACGTTTGCTTTGGGAAATTATTAATTTTAAAGTGCTAGTTTAGCACTTTAAAATGCACTAAAAATAATTAGGAGTGCTTTTTGTAGCGGAGTCCGTCCTTTAAACTCGGCAGCAGCAGGGTACACCTTTCCTCACCCTGCTGCTGCTGCCGAGTTACATGTTTCACATAATTAAAAAAAAACAGAGCCACACATTTGGGTGAGCGGCTTCCACACCCACCCGGGCGTGCAGCCCAAACACGCTTACAGGGAGAGTAAACGCACATTCGTTTTCTCTCCATGCAAGTGTGTCTGGGCTGCACATACAGGGAGTGCCAGAGAGGAGCTACCAACCTTCTCCGTAACCTGCCGCTCACCTGGGTGCGTGGCAGAAAGGAAGGGTAGAAAGAATAGGAAGGAAGGATAGGATAGAAAGGAAGGATGGATGGAAAGAAGGAAGGATGGAAAGAAGGAAGGATGGATAGGAAGGAAGCATAGGAAGGATGGATAGGAAGGAAGGAAGGATGGATAGGAATGAAGGATAGAAAGGAAGGAATGATGGATGGAAAGAAGGAAGGATGGATAGGAAGGAAGGATGGGAAGGAAAGGATGGATGGAAAAGATGGATGGAAAGAAGGAAGGAAGGGTGGATGGAAAGAAGGAAGGAAGGATAGGAAGGAAGGATAGGAAGGAAGGATGGAAAGAAGGAAGGATGGATAGGAAGGAAGGAAGGATGGATAGGAAGGCAGGGTGGATGGATGGAAATAAGGAAGGATGGATGGAAAGAAGGAAGGATGGATGGAAGGATGCATAGGAAGGAAGGATGGATGGAAAGAAGGAAGGACGGATGGATAGGAAGCAAGGGTGGCTAGGAAGGATGGTTAGAAAGGAAGGATAGAAAGGAAGGAAGGCAGGATGGATAGGAAGCAAGGATGGATAGGAAGGAAGGATGGATAGGAAGGAAGGATGGCTGGAAAGAAGTAAGGAAGGATGGATGGAAAGAAGGAAGGATGGATGGAAAGAAGGAAGGATGGATGGATAGGAAGGAAGGATGGATAGGAAGGAAGGATGGATAGGAAGGAAGGTTGGATAGGAAGGATGGATGGATAGGAAAAAAGGAAGGATGGATGGATAGGAGGGAAGGATGGATAGGAGGGAAGGATGGCTAGGAAGGAAGGATGGAAGGAAGGATGGATGGATAGGAAAAATGGATAGGAAGGAAGGATGTATAGGAAAAAAGGAAGGATGGATAGTAAGAAAGGATGGATAGGAAGAAAGGAAGGATGGATGGAAAGAAGGATAGAAAGGAAGGAAGGATGGATAGAAAGGAAACATAGAAAGGACGGACGGATAGGAAGGAAGGATGGATAGGAAGGATGGATGTATAGGAAGAAAGGATGGATGGAAGGAAGGATGGATAGGAAGAAAGGATGGATAGGAAGGAAGGCAGGATGGATAGGAAGGAAGGCAGGATGGATAGGAAGAAAGGAAGGATAGATGGAAAGAAGGAAGGATGGGAAGGAAGGAAGCATATGAAGGATGGAAAGGAAGGAAGGATGGAAAGGAAGGAAGGATAGATATTGAAGTGTAAAAGCCTGGTTGACTGCTTATGAGTCCCTGGGCGCGCTGAGGGTTGGTGTGCCCAGGGATTCATTGAAGTGTAAAAGCCCAGTTTTGAAAGGATGAGGTAAACGAGCTGGAGGAGCCCTGTGGCAGCAGCAGCTTCTGAGGAAGATTGTGCTGCTGCCACGGAAGAAGAACTGAGGAAATGGCCATACAGCCTCAGAGATGACCCAACCACCACAAGGGGCTGCGCTGAGGTAAGGTGTTAAAAATAAATGTATTGATTTTTTTAACTTAAAACCTTGTCCTTGCTCTTCTCACCCTCATTCAGCCAAACCCCTGCCCTTCTCCCCCTCCTCCTCGTGCCTCTTCTCCTTTCCTCAAATGGTCCCTTCCACTCCCCCTATTCTAAGCTCACTTTACTAAGCGGGCTTAGAACACTGAATTCCGCTGGCGACCAACTACTGATGCTTTTCTGTGCGTTGGATTGCTGTCCTAGTAGATCCCCTTCTGCTTCCTCAGTTCACCACTGCCTCACCGCCTTAGAATTGTCAGATTTCCTGGCTCACTGTGAGAACTGCTGATAAGTGCTCACTGTTGGTATAATTGCCAGCTCTCACGTGTGACAAATGTCTGTTGCTCAATTTTCTTCAAATAAGATGGCAACAGTGGGCTGTAGGTGGGTTCCCATCACCCGCCTTCGCACCCACACTACACACACAGCAGACACCCAAATCTATGATGGTGAGGGCAAGAGGGGGAGGGGATTGATAGCTACAGAATCAGCAACATACCTTGGGTGAGTACCCTGCCACATGGAAGCATTTTTGAACTAAGCAAAATTACATTTTATTTGCAACAAAATGATGCTGAAATGGTAACCGTTGGCAGGGCTTCCTTGGTTATCTATTTCCTTTTGAATCTGCCATTTCTTCTCTCCGTACACATTATGATCAGGATGACTTTATTGCAATAATACATATACAATTCTTCCATGCGGGTACTCACTCGAGGTCTTTTGATGGCTACGTAGCTATCACTCCCCTGTTGCTCTCCACATCGTCGTCGTCCTCCACCTGAGAGACAGAGTCTCTCTTTCTCTTTCCATCTGTGCGACACTGTTCCCTGCACTTAACACAGACCTCCAATGCGCATGCGTGCAGTAGCATACAGAGCTACAGGGAATTAGGGAAATTTCCTTAGGGACTTGCTTCACAAATGCCCTTTTTGGGCCTGGACTTGTTCTGGCTGGGCCTGTGCCACCCCTTACTATGCGCAGTCTCTGGATTCTTGAGGTGCCTGCCATCAAAAGGTCCTTTTTGGGGCTGTGCTTGCTCTTACTGGACCTGGACCTCTTGTTTTTGTGCAAGTCCTATGCAGAGAATACCTGAATTCCCCAGGGGCTTGTCCCGGAAATGCCCTTTTTGGGCCAGTGCAATTCCTACATAGGGAGACTTTGAATTCCTGAGGGGCCTGTCCCCACCCTCCCCACCAAATACCCTTTTTGGGCAAGTTCTGACTGGGCCTGTGCAAGTCCTATGCAGAGTCCCTGGATTCAGGAGGTGCCTGTCCCCAATTGCCCTTTTTGGGGCTGTGCTTGTCGTGACTGAGCCTGTGCAAGTCCTATGCAGAGAGTCCTTGGATTCCTGCCCCCCACACCTTATAGTTCAGCACTTGCTGCCAGTGCAAAAGAAGTTGGTATGTGGCTGTGGGATTCCACTCTGGGCAGTCCACAGCCTCACGCACGACAAACATGCACAGCCAGTGGGTCTGTATTTTTGCAGGGTTCTGTTAAGTATTCCATTGAATAGCAACCAGGAAGATCATTGTCTGACTCCTGTTTGCAGTGCACACATGTCTGTTTTGTATTGAAATAAAATGCCTGAAAAGGGGTACTTGGTGGCAGGGTATTTGTTCATTCTGTGGCTGATGTATTTTTATATGTCTGTTGTGCTGATAGTTCCGTAGCAATCACTCCCTCCTCCATTTGCCAGCACCTCCCAGGGTGAAAGGCAGCTATCATTAATAGGCGTAAATCTAACTTGTTTTTTTTACTTTATTTTGTTCATTGGTCAGGGGAAATAAAATAAATGCACCCTTGGTTCTTGCTTCCATTTAGTATGCTGCATCTGCACATGTAGATATGTTTCATTCATTCCAATATCCTACAATGTTTTGTGATACCCCTAATAAAAAAATATATTTTTTTTTTAATTCAAATATCTTTTATTGACATTATTTCAGTCGTACAAGATATATAAAAAAAACACAAATAAACCAAAGAAAAAGTTCAAAGAAGACGATAATATAACAAGAATTTCTAACATACTACATTCCTCCTCTCAAACCCGCTTTTCATATAGACATAAATTCGGACAATTTTAGCATGGTCATTTTCATTAAGAATCTGCAGTATTTTCTCACTCGGATCATTAACGTAGTTGCTTAGCCATCTTTGTTGCAGATCCGTCAAGTGTGGGCATGAAAAAAAATGTGGCAAGTCATCCATTACATTTTGACACTTTATACAAACTCGTTTTTCTTTATCGATATTGAGAAAGCCAAGTGTGTAATGATTAGTTGGGATAATCCCATATCTCAGCTTGAGCAGTAAGCGAGTTACAGATCTAGGTAAGTACATATTGAATAGTTCTAGGGGTGTGTAGTGTGTCAAGCTGCGAAGATACCAATATAAGGTTGATTTGAGTTGAGATTCTGAATACAATTTCGTAAATGAGTTACTTTTAATGATACTTTTGATTATGCCTTTACTCATGACGGGTTCACCAGTGTTATCCGACCAGAATGGGATAAGTTTATGCTGAGTAGTTATGTCGATTAATGCACTCAGTGAGGTATATATTCTTGGATAAAGAATAGCTTCATTCAGGCATAATTTGATCAAACAGTCTTGATCTTTTCTTATCCACATTTTTTGAATGTATGTGAAAAATCTTTTATCAATTTCGAATTCGATTGGCATTAGGTCAAGATCGAGAATGATAGGCTCACGAGGAGTGGCCTGTGGGAGCAGTAGCATTTTGCGCCAAAAAGTCGCCTCTAAGATCATTAGTTGAGTCTTATGATTTATGGCCCAGATAGTCGAGGCATAGAGTATCCCATTAATATATTTTGCTTCGTATATTTTTTTACATGCCAAGATGCTGGGTAAGTAGTTTTTTGACATCAAATGGCCGAGGGATTTAGATATTAGTTGGCTTTTCACAGTAATCTTTCTCATGTGCTTTTTCCAAGTGCCATCACTCGAGAATATAAGACCTAAATAATCATAGCTATTAACTACTTCTAACGGGCCATTCGAGAGGGCCCATCGGGTGGGTGGGAGTTTTTTTTTTAATGTAAATTGAAGTATTTTAGTTTTGGAGCGGTTGATGGTCATTCCATTGATTGAGGTATACTCTTCTAGGGCTTTAATTTTAGCTGTTAGTCCAGACGGCGTGAGATCGATTAAAACAGTGTCATCAGCATAGCTTAAATTGCTAAATGACACAGCACCAATACGTGGAGAAATGGACTTGGTATTTTGTAATGCATTGTCTAGATCAGCCAGAAAGATATTAAACAGGGCTGGTGCCAAGACACAGCCCTGTTTTAGCCCTTTGGATGTATTGATTTTTTTGGAGATTTCACCGTGGCTTCCCCACCTCACAACCGCCCAGGTTTCTGAGTAGAGTAAAGAGATCATACCTACAAGGGGCCTGGGGAAGCCCATTCGGAGCATTTTGTTCCAAAGGGCTGGTCGAGGAACTGAGTCGAAAGCCTTTTGGTAGTCGACAAAGCAACAGTATAGTGTCCCTTTTTTAAACCTAACATATTTATCAATCGCAAGGTTAAGGGTGAAACAGTGATCAAGGGTGGAACTCTCCGGTCTAAATCCTGCTTGAGTGCGGTTTAGAATTTTATTATACATAATAAAATCTTCAAGTTCCCTCAAGAGTGTTTGTGCTAATATTTTTCCGCCCGGGTCAAGCATTGCCAATAGGCGGTAATTAGCTGGGTCGCCTTTGGGACCTTTTTTATGTATAGGGAGGAAGACAGAACCCCGCCATGAGTCCGGAATTCGATGTTGTAATACAGTGAAATTAATAATAGGATATAGGATTTTTGCCCAAGCTAGGGGAGCAAGTCTCAGGAATAAAGGAGGAAGCCCTTCAGGGCCACTGGCACGAGAAGGGTTCATTAAATTAATATGTTTTTCTATATCAGGCAAGGAAATTTTCCTGTCGCTTTGATCAGATTCCCATATTACTTCAGATGAAGTCTGTATTGCATTGTATAGCTCTTCGATGAAGTGAGTCCATGTTTGTTCATTAATATTGCAGTCTATTGTTTTAATGTTACCATTAAAGGCCAATTCATTAATTATCAGCCAGAAAGATTTAGCATCAATATTATTAATGTGATCAGCTAGTTGATGGCCTATATGATGTCTGTGGTGCTCTTTTTTACATTTAATAAAGTATTTGTACTCACGTTTTTTAGTTTTGATTAACTGCCAATTAATTGGTGTTTGTTTTTTGAGAGTTCGAATACTTTTCCAGAAGGTAGATCGAGTGGTATGACATGTAGAGTCGAACCACTCGGTCAACTTTCGACGGTCAGTAGTTTGTGTGTGTTTATTATAGTTGGTGTGCGTAATGCTATTGGTGAGGGCTAATACCGCACTTTCATATAGCGTGATAGGAGAAAAGAAAGAAGACGCGCCCATGAATTGCAAAGGTTGCGCCAGAGTGCTTTCGGTGTGTTCAGGAGTAGCCTTACTCCAATTAAGCACTCTTAGGTTATTTTTTATAACAATTGGGCCCATGACTGTAAAGTCAGGGTCTGTTGCTAAACCACCTTTACAGCAAATCTCAAACTGCAATATAGCATGATCAGCCATGCCCAACCAAAAGGAGTTTAACGAGAGCACATAGTCAAACGAAAAGATGTTAACAATTAGAAAGTCAATGACTGAGCTAAGATTACCACGTCTAAATGTTGGCTGCAGGCCACTATTCGGTCCAAATCTACCATTACAAAATGATAGATTCTCTGCCAGCATTTTGTTTGCAAAGTAAATTTCATTCTTACTGGCCTTACTAAATTTATAGTCAGCCGGGTAGACACAATCAGGTAGATTTTTATGCAAACAGTCCCAGCCGTCATAAAGCCCTGGAATAGATAAGTGAAGATTAAAGTCACCTGCCCAGAGTAGTAGATGGGAAGGAAACAAACGTGTAGCATCAGCTATAAGGTCAAAGACTTTATCAATGTAGGTCCGATAATTGGCTGGTTCAAGGTACTTTGGGCGACAATAAAAATTAAAAAAGAGAAAAGTAAAGAAAGGAACAGATGTAATAGAACACAACATAACGTAATTAGACACAAAAAAGCTCTTCCTTGGAAAGAAGGTAACAGAGTGGCCTAATTAATCCAAAAGATGGAATGGGAGGATAACATAAAACCATAATTAATAAACACAGAGTCCTTTTTGAAAAATGGCAAAGAAAAATGAATGAAAAGGAACGGCAGAGAGAAATATAAAAAGCAGAGAGAAATATAAAAAGCGAATGGACATGGTTGCATCAACACAGGGCTATTGCGGGAGGGAGGGAGAGAGGATCAAATGTCCATGCCCTCATTGAGTCCACTATGATGACATTTGGTTCGGATGATCCAACGCTGTTCGCGTTCATGCAATCTTGTTTCCAAGTCCGTCTCATTGCGTCCATTCACCTTCTCAACGATGGACCATCTCAGGTCTTCAAAGCAATGGTTCAGTTCAATGCAGTGTTGCACCATAGGTTCTGAAACGATCTTGTTTTTGATGCAGCTCCTGTGTTCCGTGAGTCTCTCTCGTATCTTGCGTTTGGTTTTCCCAATATACATTTTCTTACAGGGGCATTTGATGACATAGACCACTCCTGAGCTGTTACAGTTGGTAAAACCTTTTTGTATTCAAGGCGTACGTAACCCAAGGTCAATTTCTTTTGTACGTGTGGTGGTTCTACAGAAAGTACATGCACGGGAACCACATGGGGAGTGGCCGCTAAGTGGTGGAAGTCTCAACATTTCACGAACATCTCTAGTGCGTACATTTCTTTTGAGGGTACTATGAACAAGAAAATTCTTTAGATTCTTACTACGCTTATAGGCAAACACAGGACGCTGGAAATGACTTTTTCCTAAATTTAGAACATGCCAATGTTTTCTAATGATCCTCTGGATGGAAATGGAGGCATTAGAAAAAGTGGTTACAAAGACCATCCGCTCCAAAGCTGTCTTGGGTGCTGCAGGTCTTAACGTGGTATCACGGTTAAAGAATCTTGCTCTCTTCTGTGCCCTTTTAACCAGTTTGACCGGGAAACCCCTGTCTACAAGCTTCTTGGACAAGATTTTACACTCCTCAAGGAATTCAGCAAGGTCAGTACAGTTGCGGCGAATCCTGAGGAATTGGCCAAATGGTAGATTTCTCTTAATGTGTGAAGGATGGAAGCTGGCATAGTGCAAACCTGCATTCCTATCGGTAGGTTTCTTGTGTAATGTGGTTTTAAGACTTCCTTCTGAATGATAAATACGCAGGTCCAAGAATGACAGCGAGCTCTGGCTTCTTTCTAGGGTGAAACGTAAATGGGGGTCAAGGCTGTTGATCCACACATGAAAAGTGTCTATCTCAGACTCTGTTCCTCGCCATACCACAAAAATATTGTCTATGTACCTTTTCCATTCCCATATGTTGACAGAAAAGGGGTTGGTGGCACTGCTTGTGTAAAGGGATTCAATATCCATAGAAAGAAGCCTTTAACAGGGAAACAGGGAAACCCCTAGAAACCAACTGATAGAAATGCAGGCTTGCACTATGCCAGTTTTCATCCCCCACATATTAAGAAAAATTTACCATTTGGCCAATTCCTTAGGATTCGGCGCAACTGTACCGACCTTGCTGAATTCGATGAGGAGTGTAAAATTCTGTCTAAAAAACTTGTTGATAGGGGTTTCCCTGTTAAACTGGTTAAGAAGGCACAAAAAAGAGCAAGATTTTTTAATCGTGAGACCACTTTAAAACCTGCAACACCTAAATTTGCTCTTAATAAGATGGTCTTTGTTACTACTTTTTCGACTGCCTCTACTGCAATCCAGAGAATCATTAGAAAACATTGGCATGTTTTAAACCTAGGCAAAAGTCATTTCCAGCGTCCTGTATTTGCCTACAAATGCAGCAAAAATTTGAAAGACACTACCCCAACATATTAAAAAGATTGAGAACCATCTAACATTTAGGAAACTACAGAAAACATTTTTGTTCCCAACCCTCATAGAAGCACTAAGCAAGAGAAAATAAACACGTATCTCTCTTCTCACCATCCATTGAAGAGAGGAAAGCAAAAAGAACATTCTGATTCAACTCACCAGGTATCGCACTCACCGGAATCCAAATGGTATCCAGCATCATTGTATAAAACCTGTTAACCAGAGACTAAATAAAAGCCTGTGAGAAGCTGTGTAATAACTCACATGTAAATAAAATGATTCCTTTCTAAAGCCATATCAGTTAATCTGTCCATCCATTAACTTATCACATGACAAAATGAGCAAAAAGCCATGAAAGACTACCCAGCCTAAGCTTCGCCAACACAGGAGGGATAAAGGGGCAGTCTAGCTTCAAAAAGAGTCCCAGGAAAATATTGTTCAACATTTTTTAAGCAAATTTATATTACGACCATACTCTTGTATAGGAATGGGCCAAACAACAGAGTGGTTAGACTTTGACCATCCAGAAAACAATCAAATAGGACTGGTATATTGTGATATACTGCCAACTTTCTCATATGCCTAGATTTGATTGTATTTTTGATTAGGGCGATTGTGGTTTTTTTGTGGTTTGCATTTATTTCCTAACCTGTTATAGTATTTCAGTTTGGCCCACATTATCTGTTTCATACCTCCTGCATTCTTCAACTCCCAAAGCAATTTTAGGTTTAGCAATTGTGTACCCTGAGGCCTATGGGCGTGTGGCACGTTAATACATTAATAATTAAAGTAAAGTAAAATAAAAACCCTCACCTCAGCTGATCCTTTTACAG
>JAUEJF010563745.1:0-11109 GCA_032275005.1 Desmognathus adatsihi | reverse complement strand
CAAGTGATGTTGCAGAACAGATGGACTGTGGAGGCTCTATTAGACTCTGGGTCCGAAGCCACCCTCATTTCTAAAAAGATATTCTGGCTAATTAACCAGGATAAAACCAATGAAGAAATTACCAAACTTATCACACCAGTGGGAAATTTGCACAGTGTTAACGGCGAGGATGTCCCCATGCTGGGCGTGGCGGATGTCGAAATCCAGATCGGTAAACACTGTATGAAACATCCCCTGATTGTGGTAGATCTGGGCTCGGTGGATGTGCTCTTAGGGGGTGATTTACTCAGCCGTTTATCGCCTCTCATAGACTACTTCAACGGAGTACTTTGGGCTCAAGTGAAAAATCCCATTCCTCTCCGAAAAGTTGAAGCTGACAAACACAAAAATACACGGGTCCACGTTATTGAGCGTAGAACAGACTCGATTGAAATTTATTTTAGAAATTCACAGGACCCGGAAGTTACTGTGATCACTAAAAATTCTGACAAACATAACCAACAGGGCCACCGTCAATCGACGGTACTGTTGGATTCCGACAGAAAATGGGAGTCTCATGTAGGAGAGGACTGCTTGAAGTTCTCTGCTAAAACCCATGGACCACCCAGAACAAAAGCAGGCGATTTTACACCAATTAAAATATTGGTGCCAATGGAGAAAAATGGAGAAAAATGGTCATTTCCTGTGCATATTGCAGGAGAAACCATTCCAGTGGAGGCTATTCTAGATTTAACCCTAGAGAGATCTTATGTTAGTGACAGAATAGTGAAAGAATTAAACGACAGAGGCAATATAATAAACACAACCCCTTATGAAACAGACTCCAGTAATATAACGCTGGGAAGGTCCATAGTGGGGAGAGCGATGATCGAAGTTGATATTGGAGGAAAAAGAATGAGGCATAATATGCAAGTTATTACTGAATGTGACAATGATGTATGCATAGCCAACGACATTTTGCACCGACTAGTTGCTTTTGTGGATGTGATTAATGGGGAACTATGGTCTCGATTGGGAGGGCATCCCATGGATTTCACGAACGTCCCACTAGCACTTAAAAGCGACCAATTAATGCCGTATGCTACTGAAATGGTTACCACTGCGACCTGTGAAATACCAGGGAACACGAAACAGGCTACCTTGTGCATACAGGTAAAGAAAGGGCAGCAAGGTCCCGAAGTGAAAGAGGCTTATGTTAGTGTCAGTGAGAGCTGGAGGGTGCAAGGCATTTCTTCTAAATACACTGCACTGGTAAATCTCCAAAACAACCACTGTAAAATTCTTGTCGACAATGCATGCAATGAACCGATCACTATCCCAAAAGGCACTGTCATAGGTTTGGCGGTCTATGACACGCATTTCAGTGTCGATCTAACCAACACTATACTGGGCGCCACCAGGGATATGATTGATGAGGAATCACAAATAATATCCGAAGACATGTGCTCACGTCCGGAGGGATGGTTCGTGATTCACTCACTGTATCCCGAGCTACCCTGCAAAGACGTGTCTGTACAACACAAACAAGAGGGCGATGCCATTGTGTTTTCAGTGACAGAATCTGACACTGATTACCAATGTCACGCCACAACAAAAGATTTAACCGAGCAATTAGAAGAGCAATACGAATTAGCTGCACCTGAGATATTTCCCGGGTTCACTAAACTCGTGGAGGCTCAAATTACCAAAGCCGACGGTTGCACTTCCGACGCAGAAAGAGCTGCATTACGACAAATGTTTTTAGAACATAAGGAGGTGTTTTCCAGAGATTCATACGACTGTGGGGGTACACATTTACATGTAATGAAAATACCCACAGATCCTTGTCTTCCACCTATATTTCAGAGACAATATCGACTGCCCATGGCTTCAATAGAAGACTTGGCAGTGATTATCAAGAACCTGGAAGAAAGGAAAATAATTAGGAAGATTCATAGCTCATTCAACTCTCCGGTCCTGGCAGTACTTAAAGCGAACGGTAGTTGGCGTCTTTGTGCTGACTTGCGCGAGATAAACAAGAGAGTGCACCAATCACGCTGGCCGATTCCTTACATCGATCAGGGATTAGCACAAATGAGCGGGGCAAAACTGTTTACTGCGATCGATTTAACTAGTGGTTACTGGATTGTACCCGTAGCCGAGGAAGATCAATATAAGCTTGCTTTCACGTTCAAATCTAATCAGTATTCCTGGAACCGAGCCCCGTTCGGGTTTATAAACAGCGGGAGTGAATTTAATATATTTATCTCCAAAGCTATGCCCGACGCTGCTGAACGTGGAACTCTAACTTATATTGATGACGTATTAATCAAAAGTGACACGTTTCAAAAACATCTGGATGAAATAAAACATGTGCTGACACAGCTAAAGAATGCTGGCGCAAAGGTTCAGCTGCAAAAAGCCCAGTGGTGCAGAACAAAGGTGAACTTTCTAGGGCATGTGGTAACGCCTGAGGGAATAAACATTCAACAACGTAAAATTGACACGATTCTTAAACTCAAAGAACCACGATGCCTTAAAGATGTTAGGAGCATTCTGGGAGTTGCAAACTACAGTAGAAAATTTATTGAGGAATATTCTGATATTGTACAACCCCTACTGAAACTCCTGAAAAAGGATACCAAGTGGGAGTGGTCTGACGTACACCGCAAGGCGGTGGCCACACTTAAAACCCGGCTGATTAAAGCGCCTTGCTTAGCATATCCAAATAAAGATAAAGAATTCTTTTTAGAGGTAGGTCATACAGACAAGTGCTTGTCCGCGGTTTTATACCAAAAAGATGATTCTATCCCCAAAGTTATTTCATACGCCAGCAAAACACTCTCAGCCATTGAAGTTAAATTCAACGACTGCGAAAAAGCACTGTTTTCTGCTGTTTGGGCGGTACAACACTTTAAACATTTCATCCATGGAAGTAAAGTTATTTTAGAAACTGCTCATCAATCACTTCAATTTTTGAACAGTAATAAAATAAGAGAGGGAAACGTAACTGGGTCACGGATAACGAATTGGATGCTTTCAATGCAAAGCTTCCCTATCGAAATAAAATACAGTAAGACGAAAAACAACAAGCTAGCACAAGCCTTAGCGGATCTACATTGCTGTGACGCTGAGCCTTGTACTGGGGAGGATTTCGAAATCAGTGATTTAGAACCTTTCGCCGATTCACCACACAAAGTGTTTACTGAGGCATGCAAGGACCTCCCTTGCGTGTATGTGGACGGCTGTTCATTTAAAAATACAGCTGGGGTGCGAATTGCAGGCATTGGAAACGTGTGGACAAATGATATGCCGATTAAAGCACAAGGTTGGCGTATAGGTAATCAGAGTAGCCAAGTTGCAGAGCTTGCTGCTGTGTATGCCGCGTTAGAAACAGCCCGTGTGCATGGAATAAAAGAAATGGTGATTGTGACTGACAGTATGTATGTCAGGAATTCATTTGTGGAGTTTTTGACTGGTTGGAAGTCCAGAGACATGAAGTGTGCGAATGGCAAGCCACTGAAGCACGCTTCACTGATTTGCAATATTGATGATTTGGTAATTAAAAATGGAATGATTATTTATTTCCACAAAACAAAGGGACATTCAACTGTCTCTGGTACCGAGAAAACGATGAATGATTTGGCTGACAAAATGGCGTCCGAAGGTGCTCTTAAAGGGACAGTATTCCCAATTGACCACCTCCTAACCATTGACATTGAACCAGCACAATGTGCTGCCATTACGAGACAACATTCCTCCCAGGATGCAATTACTTCCTGGTCGAATGAAGGGCCAGATCAGAATCTAATAACGGCTCAAATGAATGATGCAACGATAGGTAAATTTTACAGATTCATGGAGAATCCTGAATTAAATCCTATTACTCAAATTGATATTGATGCAAATGATGAAATTAAAATTTTGCACAAAGCACGTGCTAATTTTAAATTTCATGATAAACTATTGATTAGAAAAACCGAGCATTCTCCCATTCAATGGGTGGTACCTCTGGCCTATCGAGGTGTCATGCTGGAACACGCGCACGATGACATTACCTCGGGACACAGAGGTCCCAAAACGACAATGGAAATCTTGAAAGAAGTTGCATATTGGCCGCATCAGATGCAAGACGTACAGGTCTTTTGTGCTGGCTGCCTTAGATGTGCTCAATTTCAACCGAGTGCCCCTGCTCATAGGGCACCGTTGAGAAAAAGAGGAATTACATTCCCCTGGTCGGACATTCAGGTCGACTTTATTGGTCCTGTGGTGAAATCAAGCCGGGGCAACCAGTACATGTTGACAGTGATTTGTTTGTTTACCAAATGGGTGGAATGCATTCCAGCAACAAACTGCAAAGCAGATACTGCAGCTTTATTGCTAATTAACCATGTATTTTGCCGCCATGGTCTTCCAATGAGAATTTCTTCGGACAAAGGTACATCGTTTACTGCTGACATCATGACTAGGATGTGGCAGATACTTGGTGTTAAACGACAACTACATATTGCATACCACCCTGCTAGCAGTGGCACTGTGGAACGCACAAACAAAACAATCGTCTCCATTTTGAAGAAATATGTTTCTGAAAATGGAAAGGATTGGGATATGAAACTACCCCTGGTTCTAATGGCTATTAGAGCTACACCTTCAAGTGTCACTGGATTCAGCCCTTTCGAGCTGCTCCATGGCAGAAGAATGACCGTTCCTATGCATTTACTCTACAAAACCAACGAACAGATACTTGTAGGTGCTATCTCCACCAACGAGTATGTGACAAGTCTACGCAAACATTTGCAATTTGCTTTTGCATTTGCCCAACAACACTTGGAGAAGGCAGTGGACGCAAGTCATACCCACTATAACCTTAAAACCTCAAAGAAAGAGTTTGAAATAGGCGACCATGTCTATTTTTATAACTACCTGAAAAACAAGGCAAAACAATCAAAATTTTTGCCCATGTGGAAAGGCCCATTTGTTATCACCGACAAATTGTCACCTGTGGTATACAAGCTGAAGCATTGTAAAAACACCTCAGAAAGTGAACGATGGTGCCATATCAACCAGCTTAAGGCTGCACATCCACAGTCTCAGCTGCAACTTCTGGAATCTGAAAGTAGGGATACCTAAGATAGGATTGCATTCTAATATAATGTATTAATATCTGTTTTTCTCTCTTCTCAAATAGAATTTGGAAACTAACCCTTATATGTTAGGACGATGCGACTGTCCGGAGCCATTAAGGATGAAGATCGCCAGGCTGTACCCACGACTTCCTCTGGTGACATACGATGGTCGACAGTACTATACCTTTACCTATTACTATCTGCACCCTACCTGCAGGTGGCACAGGGCACGCAAACTATGCTTCTGCGTGGCCCCACAACTGGTATCGTCACACAGGAGATACCCAACTTGTTGTTGACTGAACATAAAACAATCAGTCAGCTGATTTATGTCGACCTAGATGTGGAAAAAGAGCTACAAAAATGTGTTTCGACTACTGACATTCAGGATGTCACTGTTCTAAAATGGTACGCCAGTCATGTTGAGCGCACCAAGGAAACACTCCGTGTGATACTGGAACAAGCGGAGAAGACACTGGTAAATAACCAGCCGCTTTCCAACCGTCCCAAAAGAGCGATTGGGGGCATTGCCATGGGAATTATGGCCCTCCTAACCGTGGTTGGTGTTGTGGTAGGTACCACAATGAATGCGGTCAATACCATTTCTATCAAAACGGTGAAACTAAAGAATGAAGAACTTCAAAACTCTCTACACGACATCCGACGCAGCCTGGCGATCCAGCATGCGACCAACGATCATCTCGTGAGGATAATCAAGGACACTATAGTGGTGGCCTCACTCCAAACCGAGAGGCTCGACCACTCCATGAAATTACATGAGCAGATCTCTTTAAAAAGTGACCTTTTCTACCAATTTGTGGAGCCCATCTTGTATTTTACTAACAATTACCTACGACAAGTGGAGATCACTGTGAACAATCTGATCAAGGCTTACATCCCTTTGTATTTTGTGGACGTCCACCTTGTCAGACAAGCGTTGTCTTCTTTGCATGGACCTAATTTGGATCCCACCCAAATCCGAATTGCCTTCGAGGCTGGGACTGCCATCCCCATGCTGATTGATGTAAACCGCATGCACATTTCTTTTCTCCTGAACATTCCACTTGTGAGATTAGATAAAATATATCAACTGAAAAAAGTAATAAATGTTGGCACTTGGGAGGGGGGTACTAAAACAAAGATTAAGTCACCTGATTTAATTGCGTACCAGAATACCTCTGAAATGTATTTTATTCCTAACTTACAGACGTGTCAGATATTTAAAGATTCGAACTACCTCTGCCCAGGTAACCCATTTACTCCTATTAAGAGAGGGTTCCTGTGCGGTCTGGAAGACACTGCCTCTGATTCAACATTATGTGATGTAATTGTTACCCGACCCACTGAAATTGTGACAGAAGCTGTGTTGATTAACAACATGTGGCTGGTCAGTACAAATTCTCCTAATATGACCGTCACATACACAAAACATGGTACTTTTGTAGTGAAACCGATTTTGTATTCTACATTCACCACGATTGTTCCACGAGATGTGATTATTAGCATAGGTACAGAAACCCTATTCTATGTGTCTACTGTAGATCTAGAAGGGGGGATGGAATTTGTGAACACTTTTAAGCATCTCTCCATACCACACGACCCTGACTTAGATTTTCTCTTGGACAAAAAGACATCACACTCACTTCAGCTCCTACTGAAACAAGATAACATATCCATTTCTGACTTGAACCTCTCTAGTGCAGACTCTTCCTATTTTAGATCTGAAACCTCACTGGAAAAACTGGCCCAAGTTGTATGGATTGGTCTTGCAACTCTTTGGCTGGTATCCCTGACTATAATAGTGGTGTACCACCACAGATACTACAAACTGGCAACTGAAAGAATTTGTCCAGTACATGGAATACAACAACTCGACATTGTCTGACTCTGCAGATCTGTGCCACACCGCATAGTCTGAAAGGGGGGTAACGCCGAGTTGCCCAGACACAGATATTTAGCTACGATTTTTTTTTTCCGACTACTTTTTGACACCTGTAAATACGATGTTTTTACAGGTCTCAAAGGGGGGAACTGTCGGGCCTATTCAGAGCCATTCTGGGTAGTCCTGATGCATCCTGACCCAAACAGAACACTACAAACAATTTGAAACGAATTTGAATTGAAAACAAAACAAACGCCATTTTGAAAATAAAATGACTGTGCAGACTTCAACGTTACTGGCTGCTCCACGAAATTGAATGCTAAAATATATTAACTGCGAGGGCTGGGAGATAGATGCGCTGCTAAACTGACTAATAACTAACCCTTAACTCAAAATGCATTCATTTCCGTGGAAGCCTGGTGCCCATGAAGATCACACAATGCGTTTGTCAAAACATATTTAATGCAACATTAAAATATATATGACGCACGACAATAATTCTGCTCCCCAGAAACCAATAATGACCTTCGCTCTCAGGAAAAGAGCGAGGATGAGGCACGAAACCCTATTCCACTGTGCCAATACCTTGGCACCGAGGAATAGGAACACAGAGAGACATGGGGAGATTACACCTCTCCAGGGAACATTTGCAGTAATAGCAATATTTCGGCCTGGGCAGAATGCCCCACAGGCCCGTTTGTTGCAATATTCCCAAAACAGTATAAGAGACTCGATTGTCCTCGAGGCGGGAGCTCTCTCTGAAATCCTACCGAAACCCAAGACAGATGACTGATGATCCAAAAACTCCAAGCGCTGCTTGAGAGAGGAGAAATCTGACGGGCAGAACTGAACCACTTTGGGCGATGCTGGAGACCTGCTACTGACAAAGCTAGTCAGTACGCGGGAAGATAATTGCCTGGGCCCGATACACAACGAAAGGTATTGGGCCAGGAAGAGAAAGCACAACGTGCTTCCTCTTATTCCAGACGGTTTACTGTGAGTTCTGCCTGTCCAATCCGACACCAAGAGAGAGAGGGCCAATCTGACCGAGACCAGACCGACAGACGACATCCACCTGCAGACTCTGCAGGTGACCGAAAGCAGCCTTGCGTGGCCGTTTTCACCATACGACAAACAAGAGAAAAACAGGGTGAGTTATCTTGCACACACAAACACACGAATCCATAGGCTTAGTGGTGTGGGGCAGAGACAACGACTCTTCTCTTTTCTACAAGTGAGTTTATATAGCGAGTTTTTGTAACGAATATTTCTGTAGCAAGATGTGTAACGTTCTTTGTTTTTAGGAAAAACAGCGAATGCTCTGCATAACCAAAACGAGCAATATTATCCCTAATTTGCTGATAGTATGTGTATAACCAATTTTTACTCTCATTTCTGTAACGTTATTTTATGCTAAAATAAACGTGCCAGTAACGAGCACATATATTTCCAACAAGAAGCTTCCTGGTATTCATTGGGTGCGACCATTGTGTAATGCTATCTGTTCTATAAGTATGTGCGCCTAGGCTGCGATCACCGTACCAACACAAAACCAGACAATACGTCTGACAATTATGGAGGGGGCACAACCGGACTGTGATTGTATTTAAAAGCTTAAGACGCACTTTTTAAATACTTATAGCGCAATTTTAGTAGAAACAAAATGGCCGCTAGAACCCTGCCTTTAGAGGAGCTGAAAAATACAACGATAAACGACCTATTTGCATTCTCAGGATCCAGATTGGTTGACCAAACTGAATGGGTTAATCAACAGAGAGATGAAATCTCTAGATTCCCATCAGACACGCTGCATAAGCAGGGGCATTTAGTCCAAACAATGGTGGAGGTCTTTTCAAAGACAGACAAGAAAGATAAAACGAAAGCCCTGTGTACTTTGGCAGGAAGCCTCTGGTTTGCTCATGACAAAGTATACGAGGACCTTATAGATAAAAGATTAAATCTTGCCGACGTAAACCTTAAACTTGTTGAGAGTCAGGAAGAGTCGTTGTCTCTACTTGCAGAAAAATGCCAGCTTGAGGAACGAGTGGCGCAAATGCAGAGAGAACGTGAGAATGGCGTGCCAGCACCAAGGGAGGGGGACACGGGTGGAGAGGATGATAGAAATGCAATAACTGACCGATTATTTAAAGAATTAGAGCGCGCAAATGAAGAAATTGACATTGGCCGTGCACAGATTGATAATGTGAAAAGTTTAAACAGAAGGCAGGTAGAATCCCTTCAGGAGTCGCAAGCTCAAAACCGCGAATATCAAAAGCGGTGCGACAACTATCAAGTAGAGATACATAACCTAGAGACAGCCCTGAGGAAACAAAAATCTGTTCCCTCAGGCTGTGATGGTTCCTGTAGGAAAAGAATAGAAATGCTAGAAGAAATAATGTGGAAAGCAGAAAAAGAGATAGACGACTTGAGGAGTCAGGTAAAAGAGGAGACAGACCGTTACTGGGATTCCCATAATTCCGTCTATGCCAGAGAACTTAATATTAAAGAGCGAGAGAGTGAAATAAGTAATTTAAAACATGAAAATGACGGACTCACAAAACAGGTGAGAGAGAATCGAGCAAGAGTTGCTGAATTGCAAACACGCTTGATAAGTGAAGGAAACCGAAGGGCCATTCACCGCCTTCCCGTGACTCTCGGCACCTCCCGCACAAGGGAAGAGTCGGAGTCTGCGGAATGCTCTGATGGCTCCGAAACCCGTCAAGAGAAGAAGGCTCTTAAAAAACCCAAAAAGAGTGACCAGGGGGGAAAACAACGGAAACGTGCATTTTTCCAGCCCTACCCGTCCAGTGAAGACGGATCGGATTTGGAAGAGCCAGAAACCCCGAAGTCCCGAAATAAAACTAGAAAGAGTGGGAGGCGAAGCCAGGACAGGTCGGAAGATGAAGCACCGCCGCACCCTAGCGTAAAATCAATAAAAGATTTGCGTGGGATGCTGCCGTCTTTCACCAAAAGTAATAAAACCAGCTCCATATTAGAACACCTGTTACTGTACCAGCGTCTCATGGACACCCTGGAACTTAACAGTGATGAGGAACTGAAAACCTATTTGTTCTGGACGTTTGCGTCCGACTCCCAATCATTCTTTTTGAGTGTAGACAGTGCAGATTACGATACGTGGGCGGAATATCGGAGCGAGGTGATTAAACACTTCTCCCCGCACCGAAACTCCCACGAGGCATTGCGGCACGCACTGGACCTGCGGTGCGAAAATAACCAGAATCCCCGAGATTTTCTACAACAGTTAAAAAATGCGTTTGCACAAGTCCAAAAGGTTGTAAATCCTGAAACCAAGCAGTTTAAGGACGCTTATTTCTATGGGCTCCCAAGATTCATTCGCAATCAGCTTGCGCGAGATTACAGCGACCGTAGATCCATTAGCTGGATTTATAAACAGGCCAAAAGTGTATATGATGTTAGCCGAACTGAAGAGCATACTGAGGCAAAAGAAAAGCCTAAACCCAGTAAAATATGCGAGGTTAGCAAAGAGAAAGAGTTACCTTTTGAAACCGGCGGTGCCAAGCCCCGCCCTGCTCCAAAAGAAAAAGAACGTAAAAAGAGCCCTGAGCGAGAAGTGCTTAGCACAACCGCAAAGGACCCTGAGAAAGAGAAGGTGGTCAGTCCCCGATATAAAGGGAACCGTCCCATAAATAATTTTGTGTATAAAAATAAAGAAAACCCTGAAGAACCGCGCGCAGGCGCAGAAAGGGAAAGACCCCGGGAAAATGAAAGGCGGGAGCCAGAGCCCTACCGCCCCCGGGAGAACGAGAGACAAGAACGGGAGCCCTACCGCCCCCGAGAGAGGGAGGGAGGAGCCCCGAGC
Source organism: Desmognathus adatsihi (assembly GCA_032275005.1). Lineage (NCBI taxonomy): Eukaryota > Metazoa > Chordata > Amphibia > Caudata > Plethodontidae > Desmognathus > Desmognathus adatsihi. Next base: position 281 of record JAUEJF010563745.1, on the reverse strand, counting down.
AGCCCTTGGCAAAGGGGGTATGATCGGCCCGAGGGCCCATCATGCCGGCAAGGCGATTATGACTTCCGAGAGCGAGGGAGGGAGGAGCCACGTCCCTACGCTGATCATCGGGATCGATACCAGCAGTGGGATGAGCGCCCCCGTTCCCCGCGCCCACCAAATCGATTGAATGCTCTCGAGGAGCAGGTTAAGGATTTGGCCCACAATTATAGGAAAATGGCGTCCAAAGACTCGGGACCTAGCCCACGAGTGTACGCTGCGAGCTCTAGCGAGCCCACTGA
>JAUEJF010552684.1:0-11187 GCA_032275005.1 Desmognathus adatsihi | reverse complement strand
GTCTGTACAGGAGCTGGAATTGGTTTCTTTACCAGAGGTAAATTGACCTTAAGGGCCCATTCTAGATCCACAAAAAGCCCCGCCGCCCCACAATCCAATAATGCTGTGACACTCATGACACCTCCTGTCCTGACCACATCAAACCGACCGATAAATACAGCATCGCCTCGTCGGTATCTGAACTGGCTGAAATCAAAAGACAGGTTAAACCACCTGCAGCAGGGTCCTTTCTTAACTGCGGATGCTGGCGTTTCCCCCCATACGTCTGGGAGGACAAATGGGACATGCTTTTATTAAATGCACTGCTAATCCACAATAGAGACATAAATCCTTAGTCCTGCGGCGCAATCGTTCTTCCTCCGAAAGCGGTCCTCTAGTAGCATCCAGTTGCATGGGTTCTTCAGTGCTTTCGCCCTTTGGCTGTTCAAGAACCTTGGGTGCTCGTACCATAGTAGGGGCACCCCTACGACGTTCTGCCCTACGTTCAGATAAACGGAATTCAATGGAAAGGGACAAATCCATGAGGGCAGATAAGCTCTCAGGTCTGGAGACACGGGCAAGTTCGTCCTTCAACTCTTCACGCAAACCACAACGAAAAAGAGGAAGCTGAACCGTCTCAGGCCATTTGGTCTCTATAGCCAAATTACGAAACATTGTAATGTAAGAAAGAACATCCTTGTTTCCTTGATTACACTCTAGAAGGGCTTCTTCGGTAGAAAAAGTAAATTTTTCTCTGGTAAACATCTTTGTACACTCAGCTTCAAAAAGAGCAAAGTCAGCTAGTATCGGATCGTCTCGTAACACATAGGGATTTGCCCAGGCTAGAGCATTACCTGTACAATGACTTATTACGAAACCGACTTTAGCCTTATCTGTAGAAAAATGTTCTACTTTAAATAGGAACTGAACTTTACAAGCCGTAAGGAATTCTTTCAGTTTCCTGGGCTCGCCAGCATATCTCTCTATGGCCGCCGCCATGGGTGCTGCCTCCAGAACCACCGGAGGGCGTGTCTCAACGGCTCCCTTAAGAGCTGCGTTTTGTATCTTAAGTTCCTGCAATTCTTGATTTAGCTGCTGAATGGCAGCCGTTAATTCGGCTGCGGTAGCCATGTTTACACGACTTCGTCTTTGGCCTTTCAGTCTGTCAAATACACAACTCTTACCTTGAATGGCAGCGTTGAGAATGCGGCGTGCTGTAAGTTCCGCACGTTGGTTGGGACTTCCTACCAAGTAGAATAGAACCCAAACACCGTGGGAGAAGGAGGAAAAGCCGTTGGCACAAAAACCTCCTGGAATGGCTGGGAACTGGTAACCTGGGACCTAAGGACAAAGGGGCCGTATCCTTATAGCTGGCAACTACCACTAACCAGGAACCTAGGGAAAAGACTGCCTAATGCTGGAACCTGGGAGCTGTCTGACTTTCCCTGAAGGAAGTGGAAGTAGTCAAGAAGCTAACACGGTTGGAGAAGATCTGGACTGGAGTTTATATTTACGGGGAGAATTGTTATATCGGAGGTCTCTTGAAAAAATGGAATATTGATAATACATCTTTTGCTACAAAAAAACTGTGTAGAATGTATTTAAAAACGAAAATGTACGAAGTTGCAGAGTTGGAAATGTTTAAGCAAGTATCCAAACTAACCTCGCTATCCATGTACCTTAAGTATAATCAGTTTGGCCAAATGGAGGAATATATGAAATCTGGGCTGGATATAGGAAGCATTACTAATTACTTGATGTTTCGCATAAATGTGCTACCGACTGCAAACCGCCTTATGAAGTGGAAGAATAATATGAGCGGCATGTGTAGATACTGCGACCAGGAGAAAGAAACCTGTGAACATCTGTTGCTAGAATGTACATATCTGTATAGAGAAAGAGCCTATTATCTGAATATTCATGATATTGATAGGGACTTTTATGTGAAATACAATCGATATTGCACATTACAATCAGGCGCATCACCCCAGTTATGCAATAAGGTGCTTAAGTATTTTAGAGCTATATTCAAAATTATTGGAATTGTTTTTTAATGATTTAACTTTATAATATCCAAATATATGTGACAATGTGTTAATATCATTTAATTTTAATTGTTAGTGTTTTAGCGCAGTACTTCTCATATAATGTGTTGATTTGCTTAATTGATGATGTCGTGTGAACTGGTGTCTGTAGATTATCATATTGTTACAGTTTTTTTAAACTTTTGACAATAAACTATTGAATTGAAACACAAAAACACAACTAGCAGGTAGCTAGCAGATTCCTGGATACGCTGTCTTAAAGGGACCCATCATCACATTAACTAGAAAGGTGCTCTGTATAAAGCATTAAAAACTGCTTTTGACAGTTTGTCAAAAATATTTTGACTTTATAATTTAGGGTGATCTTATGTGCTTTTTGAGGTTGATTCTCCGTTTCACCACCAGATGACAATACATTTTATGGGGGAAACACATTGCTTGGACCACTGTGCTTATAAATATATATTCTAAGCCCTTGAGACAGAGCGTCAATGTATACAGTCTTAAAACCCAACCCTGGAAATGTGTGCACACAATTGAAGACCCTGATATACTATGTCAGCTACAGAGGTGTTTGTCCTTTGAAAGACTCTGGTTCCACATTCCTGTTGGAATGTGGAACCAACGTATCAGCTCGGGAAGGCAGAGACCAACAGCAGAAGGTAGTGGAAAATGATATACAGCAAAAGGCTGTCCGTTTATGTATTGAAACGTCCAATCAGAGAAGAGGTAATTACGGAAAAACATCCTCCATCAGGCTCCCTGGGTCATTGGTTTGCCAGCTTGGAAACCCTGAAGTACAAAAGGATTTGCAGCCCACAAACCACAGTAGAGATAAGAAGATGGCCATCTTCAGGACTTTTGAAGGGACCAAATGTCCCAGAAAGCCCTTTGAATAGCTAAGGAAGAGCTAAGAAAGAGCCGGCAAGACGGAGTCCTCAAGCCAGTGAGAAACCCATGGGGCAAAAAGAAAGACGATGTAGTCCTCGGACTGGTGAGAAAGAAAGACGACGGAATCCCCAGCCAAAGTAAAAGCCATGGTGTGGAAAGAAGAACTTTGTTGGATGATGTAGCAATGGCTGGCCAAACAAACTATTGCTGTTCGACATATGCTGCCAGACTTTTAAAACGTTTACATATCAACTTGTGCACTGCCACTTTACTGGAAGTGGAGGGGGTGAGAGACTCTGCATTTCTAAATGCACTTTATTTGTGAGGAGAAAAGGTCCGAATACATCTGTGGGAGCCTGGGGCGCTGTTGACAAGCGAGGGTGTTTCCCTCGGCGCTCTCAGAGGCAGCCACAGTGAGCGGAGCCTGTGGTCACGCTCTCCTGCACGCACGTGATTTTTCTTTGGGCGGAGTGCAAGGCTGGAATTGTATAAAAAAGGGTGCTTTCTCCAGAGCAACGCGCTAGGTGCGCGAAGTGCGATAAGTGTATTTATATGCTCGTCTGCTCGTCTATGAGGCTATGTTGCTATGTTTAAACTATATTGAGAAGTACTGCTTTTTTAACTGTGTTTTATCCTTTTATGAGTAGTTAAAGCTATGTCACTTTTGGAGATTCTCTCTAATTAATAACTTGATTAGAGTTTATCCAGTTAGATAATTGGCTATTAGGAGTTTACCCCGTTGACTGATGATACATATACCGGTGAGATTACATTTGAACTATAGTGTATCTTAGTGGAGTGAATTACCTGTCGCTTTTTGAAAATATATGGGCGATATTGTCCTTAAAAGTGATTGATGATTAAGATCTATGCCACATATATTATTCGTGATACAGCAATTGAACTACTGTTATATCTTAGTGGAATCAACTTTTAGGGTAGTTTTGAAATATATAGGAGAAATTGTTTTTAAAAGTGTATAGCAATAGAAATCGCTTTTTCAAATACTTGCCTACAAAGATATCTGAAGAAACATCTGTGCCTGATAGGATCTAGTCCCTTGTATATCAATATAATTCCTACGACGAATTATCTGTGCCTTATAGGATTTAGTGGTAACCACGCAAACTTAAGGGGTTTCTATCTACCTTAGGAAAAACCCTTACGAGAAACAATTGATCATACCTTCTCTCTGTAAATAATATATTTGACATCTGTTTATAAGAGATCATGGTATAACTATTTACGATTATAGAGTTCAATTGCTTATGTTTGCCTAGATATTATTATTATTAACAACAAAATTGTTGAATTTTGTAGATATACTGCAACTCCAATAGAGGTATTATTAGATAACTATTTACGATTATAAAGTCCTATCTCCTAGGTGCTTCCAGACACTATCTCTAATAATATTGTTGAAATTTGTAGATACATTTAGAGGCATTACTAATCACCCTAAAGGGGGATTATTGGTTCGTTGTTCTCCCTTGGCCCCTCTCCTGGGTCAATTGTTCTATCCTATGAGACGTCTTTTATAAGTAACTCTCATAGGAAATTAATTACCGCCAATTAATACCATTGGCTTCTCCCAGCTAATTATAGCAGAAATGAATACACCTGGAAAAGGAGATACAGGCATGCGATTAAGATCAGGGAAAACGGCAGAAATTTATAAAGCTAAAGGGGAGGGTGAAATGTATGCAACAATAACTGCAGTAGATACACCGAATGCATGCAAGAAGAAACGTCTAATTGATATTCGATCATACATGTTGGAAAGATCAGGACATAAAAGTAAAACCAGCATATTAGAACAAAAACATAATAATCATATAATCAAAAGCATGAAGGGGGAGACTGATAGTAACATAATAAATATGAGTTCAGAAATCCCTACTGTAAGTAGTTTATATCACTTATATGATAGGGAAGAATTAGTGGAATTTAAAAATACACCGCGTAGTGAAAAAGTCATACGCAACCTCCAAAGAACAGAGGATGAATTAGACGAGTTGAAAGATAAAATGAATAATGAAGAAAAAAGTGTAGAGAATATGAATTTAATAGCTCAAGATAATGAAAACCTTGAAATAATTAATACCTCGTTACAAATAACTGAAAATGAGGAAAAAAGAGAGGCTAAGATGATTATTACCACACCTGTAACAGAGCATAATATATGTGACTGGGACAAAAAAGGGAAATTGGATGAAAAAGAGGAGGACAATGAGATTGCTAATTGCCCCCAAAGGAGCATATTATACTGAAAAATATAGAGAACCAGGATTCCTTTTGAAAAAGAGTACACTGCATGTGATTTGGATAAAAAAGGGGAGAGTAATGAGATAGTCAATCGTCCCGTAAAAGAGAACACCATATTTGAAAATAAAGAGAAATATGATACCCCTAATACCGAGCAAGTGGTATGCGAAAAGGAAAAAAAAGGGGTGGATAATGAGATTACTAATCCCTCCTTAGCTGAGCATACTACATTCAATAAGGGAAAACGTGATTCCATAACCTATGAGGATATGGAAAACTGTGAAAAAACAATAAATGAGAGTGAAGGTGGTGTTGTCGACATACTGAAACATAACAATGGACAATTTGACGATAAACAAGTGGAGGGAAAAGAAGAGGATAATGAAATTACTACCTCTGATACAGACGTAGGTAATCATAAAGCTATAGATGAAATGACTAATCACTTGAAGAAAGAGAAAGTTTTAGTAACGAGACAACTAAACAGTGAATGTGAGTCAAGTCAGAAAAAAGAACTTAGTCTAAAAACTGAATATACTGATTTATATAAATTGATTGAAACATTGATAATACTAATGAAAGGTCAAACAATAAAATTAGATTATTATATGGACATGATGAAAGCTCTGGAGACTAATATGGAGTTGTTGAATTTAAATCAAAATAAGAGATCGATGGGAATGTGAAACTCAATTAAAGTTGAATGATCACGTAGACATACTTGATAAAATAGAAGGTATTTTAGGAAAATTAACTGAGCTACAAACAACTAGACAGTTAATCTGTACAGAGGCTCATATGAAAAAGGAAAAAATACAATCAAATAGAAAAGTAGATAGTGCATGCCAAACTACAACACTAATATATGAGCATAAGGAAATTACAGCTGATCCGAGTGAGCAATGGTTCTATCTCAAAAAGCTAAAACTAGAAAATTTAATAGAAGCTAACAATAAAGATATGGATAAGGAACACAAATTTGTGGATGAAAATGGGGGAATAAGAACTCAAGAGAATGAGTTAAAAAAGAAAGAGGAAGTAATTAAATCGGTAAGTGAAAATAGCTCCTATACAGAAGAAGACTGGCAGCTTATTAGGGAAATGCTTGAGGATGACTCTAAATATAATCAATTAAGGAAAGTGCGACCTAAAGAAAAAACAGACGAAATTGAGAGAGAAGCTGGAGGTGAGGAGAATATGGATAAGGTAGAAGAAGATAATGAAACATCTATAAATAAAGAAAGTAGCGAAAAGGGAGTAAGAATATTAACAAATGAAAATGAAGAGCTAACGGCAGATGAAAATATAAAAATAACACTAAAAAAAAGGAAACGAAAAAATAAAATCAGATTGCAACAAACGATCCCCATCTTATGGGCACCGGGGAAAAAAGGAAAAGGGAAAAGGCCCGGTGAAATAAATGAAAGAAATGGGTCTAACACGAATATGGAGGAGTTGGATAAAAACAAGAATGATAACTGTACAAAAGACGATTTAAGCATTAGAACTTCTAAGGGAAACTATTGTGATCCAGAACAAAACTCTAGGCCGATAGAGGATGAACAAAGATCCAGGAAAAGCTCACAAATAAAGCAAGGAGATAGGGAGTTGAGGGAAGTTAGTGGTAGAATAATTAATGGTAGAGATGGTGAAGATACAGAGTCCATTGAAATGAAATATGGAAATGAAGCTGTACAAAGGCATATTGAGATTAAGGAAGAAGAAGATACTGTTACGAATAGTGCTACAGACTGGAGACCTAAAGTATTAAACCCATTCGCGCCTATCTATCGCGCTAAGGACAGCCTGATCACAATTCCAAATGGACAGGGTAAAAGTAAAGAGCATGAAAAAGAACGTCAACTATTTAGGATAACTGTCCAACAGGAACAGAGACCGAATGTAAGTGAAAAGGGAATAACAAATATGAAATTAGGAAATAATCCTGACGTATTTAGGGCTATTGATACATCGCCGGAAAGGGGATGTATTATAGGGCCAATAAAATTTGACAAAGACGAACAGGATATAGATAATCGATATAGTATAAATAGACAAGTGGTAAGAACTGATATATATCGAAATGAAACTAAAAGGAATGAGACATCGGGACAAAATGTTCTATCCATGGATGCTGAGAACTTACCAAATGGAGGCCGTATTGTAGGGCCTATTAAATTTCATAAATATGAATGTGAAGAAATAGTATATCCAATCAAGGAAGATCTGAACATTATGTCAATAAGAAGGCTGTTCCCAGAGAGAGATGACAAACCAATAAATAGGGGAAACATATTGGCAATGTTGTACATGTTACCAGAGTACAGAGGAATAAAATCTGCTGACCTAGATTGGGTATACATAAGTAAACCAACAAATAATACCCCAGAAATGACATACGTGAGATTTTATCAAAAGAAAACAATTCATTGGATAATGAAAGCAATAGAGGAATTCTATTGCTATGGATTTGAACTTGAATATGGGGTAAAAGTAGCTCATGAATTCATAAAGAAAAAGTTAGGAGGAAATCAAGAAAGAAATCATATCGGAAAAATAAATAAAATAGGGGCCGTTCAACTTGAGCATGGAATACGGAGAGTTGAAATGTCAACTAAACCCGAAAAACTGTATACGGAAGATAAGAGTGAGGAAGAGCTATGGCGAGGTATAGTTAAATCATTACATCATAAAAATGCTATATGTACCTGATAACAAACAAAAATTCCTTTTCCTTTCCTGGAACTGTTCAGGATTTGACCAACAAAAAATTAAGGAGGTAATGGAGTTAAATGAAAATAAATTGAAAGTAATATTAATCCAGGAAAGTTGGCATCTAAAGGATATAAACGTCGAGGGTATGGTATGTTATGAATTAAAAGCGACAGCATCCAAGCGAGGAAGACCTAAAGGAGGACTAATAACTTTAGTCGATAATAGATTACATAGTGAAACAATTGAGATAACGACTGCCCACTTACAATGTATAATAATATGCTTAAAAAATGTATGGGCTCATGGTAGTACTTGCATCAATTTGATTATTGCAAACATCTATTTACCACCAATTAGTACAGTAAAAACTGAGGACGATAACATCAATCAATTACATGATCTCTTGGAAATGATCCTCAATACATACCCAAATGAGTACATAATGATATGTGGAGACCTTAACGCAAAATGGGGTAAATATAAAGATATGGAGGAAATGTTTTTTGAGATAAACAATTTTTGGAATGAATTGCCCGCTGTAAGAACTCCATTTAGAGTAGACCGTAGAGGAAAAAGAATTGAAAATATTCTGTATCAACTTGACCTCAGAGAAATTAACGGTCGACTCAATGGAGATAAGCCCGCAAAGAACACACATAGATTTAAAACAGGGGGATCAATAATTGATTATATGATTTGTAATATCAAATTTTCTGAAATATGCGAAAAAATGGAAGTAATAGAGAATTTAAGAAGTGACCATAATGTATTAAAACTAACGACTACGCTAGCTTCAGGAAAAAACCCAGTAGTTGCCTATGCTAATGACATAATAATTGACAAAAAAAAGAGTTTAAGATGGACTAGGGAAACCTTGAATATATTGAAAAATTGGAAGGATTCAAAAATAATAACAGAATGGGTAAATGAATATCACCAAGATATAAGAACTAGGGGGATTATGAGTTATCAAGCATTGATGGATAAACTGGAAAGCTTATTAGAAAAAGAATATAAAGTAAATTGGGTTGACAGATGTGAATTTTACGACCCAGATAAAAATCATAGAAAAATTGCAACGATTAAGCTGAAATACAGGAAGCTATTCAATCAATGCCGAAAAAATGATAAAGGTAATGAAATAAGGCTAATGAAAAAGAATTTAAGGAAAGAAATAAGAATACAAAAAGAGATGCTTATTAAAGAGAACTGGGAAAAGATGAATGACATTATTATGAATAAGAATGACGTTGCATTTTGGAAAATATTCTCAAGCTGTTTTGGTGGAAAGATAACAAGGAAGGCACCTGCGGTAAGTATAAATGATTGGAAGGCTTATATAGCTCTGAACTATAATATTGAATTAAAACAAGTAAAGGGTGAAAGACAATTGATTGTACAAAATGAAATTACCATGGAAAAAGATGAGCATCTGGTTACACGAAGTTATAAAGCCCTTACTGGTATAGACATGGAGGTAACGGAACTAGAAATTAAAAATGTAATTAAAGGACTGTCAAACTCTAAAGCATGTGGACCAAGAGGTTATTCAGCGTACTCGATAAAACAAAATACGGAATTTTGGATTCCAATATTCAATGAATTATTTAAGCAAATCGAGAAATTTGGTGTTCCAGATACTTGGAAAGGAGGGAGATTGGTCCCAATTTATAAAAAGGGAGACCACTCAAGACCTGAAAATTATAGATTACTCGCTATAGGAGATACAATAGGTAAAATCTATTCCAAATGTCTCCTAACCAGACTATCGGACTGGGTAAAGGAAAATAAATTGCTACCAGATATGCAGATGGGATTTGTAAAGGGGAAGAGTACTATGGATGGAATAAAGATATTAACAACGATTGTGAATAACACCATTAGCAGAAAAGACATTAATAGAGTACACTGCGCATACCTGGATTTGAAGTCCGCTTTTGATACGGTAGATAGGGGGAAGCTATGGAATAAATTGAGGAAAAATAATATACCTAAAAATCTATTACACATGGTAGAGCAATATTACAACGAGACATGGGTTGAACTAATAAATGGCCAAGATGGAACAACAACTGGACGCATAAGCACAAGCAAAGGGCTAAGACAGGGTTGTATACTAGCCCCGTTATTATTCTGTCTATACATCTCTGACCTGGGGGGATATTTTAACAACATCCAAGCACATTCTCCTAAACTCGAGGGAAAGGTGTGGAATTACATTGCATATGCAGACGACATAGTACTGATGTCATACACAAAGTTAGGGTTACAAAGACTGCTTACTGCAGCTAACCAATTCTTCAAAGACTACAGTATGAAATTAAATTTAACAAAAACGAAAGTTATGATCTTTGAAAAAACAAACACAAGGAAAAATGGCTCATATTATGTCGAAACTGAAAAACTTGAAATTGTTAAGAAATATTGTTACCTAGGAGTAATGATGCAATCAAATTTAAAGTGGAAGGATGAATTAACTTTGATAAAAACAAAAATCGCCTATACTATGTACAATCTGGTAAAATTTAGTAAATGCTATGGTGGAAACAATCTAGAAGCAATAAAAAAAGCCTACCTGGCTAAAGTTGTGCCTATGTGTCTGTATGGAAGTGTTTACTGGGGAGAAGCTTTGGTATTGGAGGTGGCGAAATTAGAACGATTGATATGGAGGAGGATATTAAGACTTGGAAAGGGTGTCTCGACCGTTGCCGTTTTTCTAGACCTGGGCCTAATCCCAATTAATTATAAAATCGAGAAAACAATATTATTGGAGAAGCTCTGGACTGGAGTATATATTTACGGGGAGAACTGTTATATCAGAGGTCTTTTGAAAAAATGGAATATTGATAATACATCTTTTGCTACAAAAAAACTGTGTAGAATGTATTTAAAAACGAAAATGTACGAAGTTGCAGAGTTGGAAATGTTTAAGCAAGTATCCAAACTAACCTCGCTATCCATGTACCTTAAGTATAATCAGTTTGGCCAAATGGAGGAATATATGAAATCTGGGCTGGATATAGGAAGCATTACTAATTACTTGATGTTTCGCATAAATGTGCTACCGACTGCAAACCGCCTTATGAAGTGGAAGAATAATATGAGCGGCATGTGTAGATACTGCGACCAGGAGAAAGAAACCTGTGAACATCTGTTGCTAGAATGTACATATCTGTATAGAGAAAGAGCCTATTATCTGAATATTCATGATATTGATAGGGACTTTTATGTGAAATACAATCGATATTGCACATTACAATCAGGCGCATCACCCCAGTTATGCAATAAGGTG
>JAUEJF010552683.1:0-20053 GCA_032275005.1 Desmognathus adatsihi | reverse complement strand
GTTGTTAAAGCCTATTTTCCTGTAATGGTTGCACCCTCCATGCAAATGTAATATATTCTAGATAAATAATGTATTATCTTAATGAAAGTAAAATATGCACATGAAGAAAATGTGTTGTGAGAGTTACAGGTCACAATGGTTTAACCGTTTAATCTTTTCACATAAAATTATAGTCTTTCACATTAAAACTTTCCTTTCTACATTTGTCTCTTTTTTTATTCAGCCATCATAAAGCAATCTGTTACAGGGAGTGGTTAGTAAAAATGTATATTTTTGAAAGGTGGTGCACAATTTCAGTAGATAATTGAACTTATTCATGATGTATTATGCCTACATTTATAGCATTGTTCCATAGCCAGAAAGCATGCCCATTTTTCTTACCCAAGAACATACATGTTGTCTTTTAATTATTTTATAATTGCAAGCATGCAAGACCAGGATTAGTCTGCCAGACTGTGATATTCATCTAACTTCATTTGGAAAACTTAAAAGTAATCCTCTCTTTTTTACACCATGCAGCACATTGTCCCTCACTGTATTTAAGCCTGATACTTTGCTGCACGCTTGAGAGTCTCAGGGCCTCATTTAGAGGGACTGCGCATTAAGGCGGACAGCCTGTTAATTTATAGAATGTACTGCCGGTGTAATGTCAGATTTTCCTATCCATCAGAAAATCCTACACCTACAAACTGAACATGTGTACTAGGTCTGCACATGCTCAGTCATGCAAAGTGTGTGTAGGATTTTCTGACAGGAGGAAATCTGTTTCGTTGAGAAATATCTGTGAGCGGCTGCAGTGCACTGGCTGTCAGACTTGAGAGGGAAGAGAAAAAAATCATATTCCAGCATTTTTTTTAAACAAATTAACCTTTAGGCATTGCTTAGGGGATCCCCAAGCAGTGCCCAGAAGTCACTTTGTACAAGAAAAGGCTTGAATGGCCCTGTTGCAGAGTCGTCCTTGGGATAAGGCCCCACTCTGCGACGTGGCTCTTTCATCATTTTCTGATACAAAGTAACCTGTGGGCACTGCTTAGGAAGATCTCCTAAGCAGTGCCCAGAAGTCACTTTGTACAAGAAAAGTCTGGAAGGGCCACATCACAGAGTGGTCCCTGGGATGGGACCCTACTCTGCAATGGGGCCCTTCCAGTCTTTTCTGATACAAAGTAACCTGTGGGCACTGCTTAGGGGCATCCCCTAAGCAGTGCCAAAAGGTCACTTTGTACAAGGAAAAGCTGGATTGGCCCGATTGCAGAGTAGGCACAGGGATGGGGCCCCACTCTGCAACAGTGCCCTTCCAGTCTTTTCTGATACAAAGCAACCTGTGGGCACTGCTTAGGGGCATCCTCTAAGCAGTGCAGGAAAGGTCACTTTATACAAGAAAAAGCTGGATTGGCCACATTGCAGAGTGAGCGCAGGGATGGGGCCCCACTCTGCAATAGGGCCCTTCCAGCCTTTTCTGATACTAAGTAACCTGAAAGCACGGCTTAGGGGGATCCCCTAAGCAGTGCCCAGAAGTTACTTTGGACAAGAAAAGACGGGAAGGGCCACATCGCAGAGTGGGCCCTGGGATGGGAACCCACTCTGTAACAAGGCCCTTCAAGTCCTCTCTGATACAAAGTAACCTATGGGCACTGCTTAGGGGGATCCCCTAAGAAGTGCCCAGAGGTACTTTGTACAAGAATAGGCTGGAAGAGTCCCATTGCAGAGTAGGCCCAAGGTTGGGGTCCCACTCTGCAAAGGGGCCCTTCTAGCCTTTTCAAATACAGATTAACCAGTGGGCACTGCTTAGGGTGATCCCCTAAGCAGTGACCAGAAGTCACTTTGTACAAGAATAAGCTGGAAGGGCCACATCACAGAGTGGGCCCTTCCAGCAAGATGGGATGGGACCCCACTCTGCAATAGGGCCCTTCCAGCCTTTTCTGATACAAAGTAACCTGAAAGCTGCTTAGGGATCCCCTAAGCAGTGCCCAGAGGTCACATCAGACAAGAAAAAGCTGGAAGGGCCACATCACAGAGTGGGCCCTGGAATGGGAACCCACTCTGTAACGTGGCCCTTCAAGTCCTCTCAGAAACAAAGTAACCCTTGGGCACTGCTTAAGGGGATCCCCTAAGAAGTGCCCAGAGGTCACTTTGCACAAGAATAGACTGGAAGGGTCCTGTTGCAGAGTGGGCCCAAGGGTGGGACCCCACGCTGCAAAGGGGCCTTTCATGCCTTGTCTAATACAAAGTAACCTCTGGGCACTGCTTAGGGGCATCCCCTAAGCAGTGCCGAAAGGTCACTATGTACAAGAAAAAGCTGGATTGGCCCCATTTCAGAGTGGGCGCAGGGATGAGGCCCCACTCTGCAACCGTGCCCTTCCAGCCTTTTCTGATATAAAGTAACCTCTGGGCACTGCTTTGGGGATCCCCTAAGCAGTACCGAGAGGTCATTTGTACAAAGAAAACCTGGAAGGGCCTGTTGCGAGTAGGCCCAGGGATGGGGCCCCACTCTGCAATGGGGCCCTTCCAGCCTTTTCTGATACAAAATAACCTGTGGGCACTGCTTAGGGAGATCCCCTAAGCAGTGCCCAGAAGTCACTTTGTACAAAAAAAGGCTGGAAGGGCCACATCGCAGAGTGGACCCTGGGATGGGGCACCACTCTGTAACAGTGCCCTTCCAGCCTTTTCTGATACAAAGTAACCTGTGGGCACTGCTTAGGGGATCCCCTAAGCAGTGCCAAGAGGTTACTTTGTACAAAAAAAAAGCTGGAAGGGACCTGCTGCAGAGTAACAGGGACCTGTTGCAGAGTAACAGGGATGGGGCTACACTCTGCAATGGGGCCCTTCCAGCCTTTTCTGATACAAAGTAACCTGCAGGCACTGCTTAGGGGATCCCCAAAGCAGTGCCCAGAAGTCATTTTGTACAAGAAAAAGCTAGAAGGGCCACATCGCAGAGTGAGCCGTGGGATGGGATCCCGCTCTGCAATAGGGCCCTTATTTATTTATTTATTTATTTATTTATTTAATTTGTTATAGCGCCTCTCACTGTCACCACGGACTTCGTAGCACTCTACAGAAATTTAACACACATATAAAACACAGCATAAAAACGGGTGGCAATAACAATTGCGGAGCTATAAAAACAACAACCATGAGAGACAAACTCTAAAAAGGACATCAACACAACAGAAGAAAACTCATATACAAACTCCTTTCTTATACACTGCTTAGGGTGATCTCCTAAGAAGTGCCCAGAGGTCACTTTGTACAAGAAAATGGTGGAAGGGTCCTGTTGCAGAGTGGGCCCAAGGATGGGGCCCCAATCGGCAAAGGGGCCCTTCCAGCCTTTTCTGATACAAAGTAACTTTTGGGCACTGCTTAGGGGGATCCCCCAAGCAGTGCCGAGAGGTCACTTTGTACAAGAAAAAGCTGGAAGGGCCCTGTCGCAGAGTGGGCCTAGGAATGGGGCCCCACTCTGCAATGGGGCACTTCCAGCATTTTTTGATACAAGGTTACCTGTGGGCACTGCTTGGGGGATACCTTAAACAGTGCCCAGAGGTCACTTAGACAAAAAATGCCTGGCAGGGCCCTGTCGCAGAGTGGGCCCAGGAATGGGGCCTCACTCTGCAACAGGGTCCTTTCAGCTTTTCCTGATACAACCTAACCTGTGAACACTGCTTAGGGAGCTCCCTAAGCAGTGCCCAGAAGTCACTTCATACAAGAAAAGGCTGACAGGGTCCCGTTGCAGAGTAGGCCAAGGGATGGGCCCCCACTCTGCAATGGGGCCTTCAAGCCTTCTCTGATACAAAGTAATCTGTGGCTGGGGACCACTGAGGAGATACCACTGGGTGAACATCAAGGCCCACCCTCTGACAAGTGTCAATGAGCTGGCTCTCGCTCCTTAGTCTTAGCGGTGCTGCATGGATCGATGGACTGAGGCATGACTCCACATGCTCCAGAGGGGCGGTAGACATACCCTTCTCATGGGACTCTGGTGGCCCAGCTGCAAGCTTGTTGGACAATCCCGTAAGGTTTTGGGCTTCCTAGCTTGGCAAGATTCACAGTCATCGATGTTATGGTCAAAGCCCAAGCACTGCAGACATAGATGATTCAGGTCAGTGGCCGACATCGCCCAGTGATACTTGCTTCACTGCTTGAACCTGTGGGCCAGGGATGACATTTTTTCCACAGAAAATGTAGGCCCAAAAACACAATTGAAAATTCTCACAAGGAGAAGGTATTCCTATCTCTGTAGCATCTGGAGTGCATTAAAAAAGGAACTGATGTCTGTGGGTCAAGGTTGTTCATATATACACAGCAGTGCTTAGGATACCACCTGCTAGCACTAGAGGTTGAGTGTATCCTGCGAAAACCAACGTAGATGTCATGCACCAGCCTTCAACCCTAGAAGAGGGGGCTCAGCAAATTGTTTGCAGTTCTGAAATAGCCCTTTTCTCAACTCCCCAGAACAGGGTTTAAAAAATAATTTCTATTGTAAGTGAAAAGAGATTTCTACGCTTTTGAAACAGTGGACAGATAACTACGCAAACTTTCTTCTCCTGTGTAGCCCTACTCTTGAATATGAAATAGTGGCCTAACATGAGTGGGTACACCGGACACTGAGGTGAAGGGGGTGCAGAAAATGAGACCAAGAGTGTGTGTCGATGGTTGTGACAATTAGAGGTATGTGGTATATTGGTCTAAAAACTATAGAATGACGGTGCCGGAAACCACCCAAACTACCTTCTCCTAGATACCCTTACTTCTAAAGATGAAATTGGTGACCAACATGTGTGGGTGCACCAGACACAGAGGCAAGGAGGAGGCAGTAAATGAGACCAAGAGTGCATGGTGTTATTAGGGACAATTAGAGTTATGTGGCACATTGGCATATAAATTATTGCCACAGCAAGCTGGCAACCGCGCAAACTACCTTCTCTTGCCTAGCCCTACTCTTAAACATGAAATTGGTGCCCAACATGTGTGGGTGCACCAGACACGCAGGTGAGGAGAGGGGTTAGGAAAATGATCTCAAGAGTGCTGGGTGCAAAAGAGAGCAGTTGTAAAGATGACTAGAGTTTGGTTGGATTGGGTCTAAACCATGCACTACAATTTCACCACTAAACCTTCTTGTGTGTTGCGTGTTGTGTGTAGAGCATTTAAGGTTATCAAGGTGGCCAAATGCAACAAAATATATTTCAAAATATATTTCTAAACACCAATGCAAACACAGTCTTTGTACAAACTTTCTGAAAACGCGTTTCCATAAAAGCGGTTTCAGAACACGCTCATTGAAGTGTCCAAAAGAGCGTGTCATACATATTGGCGGCGCAGGCAAACAGTTCCCAAAAAACGGTAATGAGCGCATGAAAGAGAGCAAATATGAAGAATGCTGTTTTGCTTTATGGTTTACTGATAAACTGTAAAACTAAATATTTTTCTGCTTGACGCAAACAATTCACTGGAGAACGGGGCCGGAGAAGGGGGCCCGCTCTCTGTTGTAAAGTGTTTATCCCTAAATCCTACTCTAAGCAGGGGTGTGGCTCCTGTGTACCCACCTCACACCTCTTTCTGCCCACTCCTCCACGTGTCCCATTTACCTTCTTGTTACCCCTCTGGAAAGACTATCCAACTGGTTCTCTCCTCCACCCGCAAAAAGTATTAATTCCCTAACGCACCCCAACAAACACCCCATTAACCATACCCAGGAGAGTGGTTTCAAGTGATTGCATGAAACTGCTGTAAGGGAAATGGATAATCTACCAAGGCGTACTTTTAGCAGAATCTGCGCACATTAGGTGTGGCCACTGTACAAGACACGCTTTAGTGCATTGCACCTTTTGATACATGCTAAAAATGTAGGAAAGAAACAAAAAAGAGCCACAGAAATATCCACTGCAGTATCATAATGAATCAATGTTGGAAATGGAATTCAGTTCTAAGTGTTGGGTTGCTATCATCTGCTTGCCTGTGCAATAGCATTTCCAACTCATGTTTCTCCCACACAATGCCCCATTTCAGTGATGGTATTAGCAATGTTTGCTGCATGGATTTCCAGACTCAGAAAACTTGAAACAAGTGGCGTTATCAACAACCAGAGCATTTCAGAAGATTTGCTACTAATGACATTGCCAATGCATGTCATATCTATCCAAGGACTCCGAAAAGTAGCAGGGTGAGTGGATGATATAACTGTGGTGTGGGAGAGAGGGACAGAGGAGAGATGGGGGAGTGAGTGGGTGACTGAATGAGAAATTAATGTGTGCATGATTGGATAAGTGAGCAAGTGGGTAGGAGTGTGGGCATACAAGTGAAAGAGTATGTGATTTGAAAAGTGGGAGGGTGTGGATGGGAAAGTGGGCAGGTATGGCAAGGAAGTAAATGGGTAGGCGTACACGTGGGGAGGAACTTAGGTGGCTTGAAGATTGGCAGAGTGAATGAGATGAAAGGTGGGAGAAACTGAATGGGTGGGTTAGAGAATGATGGGTGGGAGAAAATGGATGGATGGAAGGTTAGAAACCTACCTTTAGTGATAACAAAGGAGTCAAGTGATTGAAAAGGTGGACTAAAGAGGGAGAGGACAAGTGGTGTATGGTTTGGTGAGTTGTAAAGAGAGTTAAGAGGAGAATGGTTGAGTGAGTGATTGGGTATGAGAGTGAACATAAGGATTGTTAAGTGGGCCCCCACAATCAGACACATAAAGGCAGTCACTCATTCTCATTACCACCCCTTAACATAATTCAGAAAAAAACATACTTTTTCCGAACCTTTACCTGCCAAAAAAATACATATTCCTACCCTTACATGAACACAACTCACAAACACAATGGCAGTCAACTCACATAACTTACCTATATACTTCTGGCAACAGGCCCCTGCTCTGTCACGAATTACCACGGTAAACAACTTTTGTATTTCATTTTCTGTAAGTAACTGCAAAAATAGAAAAACATGTTATACGGTATTCTTATAAGTAAATTCATGTAGCCACTGGAAAGAAAGAGGTGACAGAAACACCCTAGCACATGTTCTTACAAAACACAAAAAGAATAATATTCTAATATGCACTGGGGCATCAAATCAGGCCATCACTCAGTTGAATGTCCAGCATATACCACCTACTTTTCTAAGCCAATAATTACATTTGGTAGCAATGACAGCAAAAACCTGTCTTTACAACAGAATGCAAATGTGATGTCAAGATTTGCTGGGGCCTCCAAATGCTCTTGGCCCCAGCAAATCTTGAAGTGAACATGCGCAGAACATTTGCTGAATGAGCATTGCACACTCACCAAATGAATTTAGCAAATCTTGTGAATGCTGCACACCAAATCAGTGCTTGGTGCACAAACCTGGTGTGCAGAGATTAACTAGCAGAGTTGAAGGAAGATGCATGGCGCATCTAAAATCTTTTCAAAAGTGGTTAGGCACCCAGACATCAGTGTAGCATTACTAATTGACCACAAAACTGAGCAACAAGTGACCCACAAAGAAATATTCTGCCTGTATTCCCTTATCGTCCTGCTCAACTGTTTAGGTCCCATTGGTGCTCCATGGAAAATGACTGCTTCTAAATTCTTGGGTGCCGGTTCACTCATGTGCCTCCCCCTCACTGCCCATACATTTATGGTAAAGACACTTATGGCATGTGCAGCAAGGTGGGTAACCGCAAGTGGACAGGTTGGCTCCCGAGACCAACACCAGGCTTTTCCTGGCATTAGAATCAGCAGCCAAACAAGGTATACTGCTATGTTAGGTGGCATGGTAGTAGTTGGCTCTGCTACCTCCTCCCTTGCTACCTGTCATGGCAATGAACAAGGACACCTGACTAGAAATATCTGTGCATTTCCAAGAGGCCATTGTCCCTAAATTAAACTTACATCTCCCTCACGTTCACATTCACAACCCCATTCACATAACCAAGGATTAATGAGTTCACAGTGGAAGCCAGGATAAAGCAAGAAGAGCACACAATATAAAAATAAATTCAGAAAGCATGGTGTCTAACATTTTTGGGAGAGAGAAAGGTATAGCAAGAAAGGCTTTAAATAACAAGGGAGAGATGGACCCCTGGTGAGGTATGACTGCGGAGGGAGTGGATAACAGTACACGTGTGACAGGTGCAGGAGGGTCTGCAGCAGACAAGTGAGTGAAGTGTGCTGGTGAGGCTGTGCTGGTGAGGTTCTATGTGAGCATAGGTGAGTGAGTTAGTGATTTAGTGGATTGATGGATGAGTGGGTGGGTGAGTAAGCGGTGGGTCACAGGTGAATGATTGAGAGAGCAGGTGAGTGGTCAAATAAATGAAAGAGTATGTGGGAGACGTGAGTGAATGTACAGGCAGGTGAAAATGAGGTAGGTGCATTAGAGACAAATTAGGTATGAGAGAGAGGTTATGTGGTTCTGTCAGTGACCACCTACCCACAGACAGAGCAAGGCAGTTACTCACATAAGCAGATGGTAACAAACAAACACAAACACATGGTCAGGTACATTTGTAAATGGGAGGCAAACAAAAGGGAGGTGGGGGAAATTTGAGAGCTATATGAGTCAGCCAACCATCACAGAAAGTTATATCCCAGTGCAGGGGGGACACGGGTGAAGCAATGGTGTACCTGAATGGGAGTAGATACAAATAAAAGTGTGGCCGGTGCAGTCCTGGTGCAGGTGGGCCAGCAGGCTGCGAGAGGTGGGTGGGAGCTGCGAGAGATGGGTGGTAGGGACGATAGTATGTGGTGCAGCTGGGCACTGCTTTGGGGGTCCACTAAGCAATGCACAGAGCTATTTTTGGTCCAAGAATGGGCCAGAAAGGCCCTGTTGCAGAGTGCACCCCTGGCCAGGGGCCCAATCTGCACATAGCATACCAGGTGAGGAAAAATGTGATGCCTTCTTCCCCCTGCTCCCCCAAAAATCAATCTGAGTTTTTTTTTTTACCATGCATAAAACATGCTCAGAGCACTGACTGATCATCCAGAGTTTTTTCTCTTGTAGTATGGGAATGAATAACAAATCCTAAATGCTAGCATTTAACTCCATTCTTTCTAAAGATAAAGAAACTGAAGAAGCATTGCAAACTATTGGCTGGATAGTGCAGTGGGTAAAAAACCCTAGTGCTTTGGACGCAAGAGACACCAGTTTAAATCTTGACCCTGTTGCCTGAAAAATATAACATTTGTAAAATTTGAAAGTATGATGCGTCACAGTTGTGTGATGTGTGCAGGGGATTGTGGTGATTGATTTAATTGAAGGAAGTAGAATAAATATGACACATGTGCGGTTCAAACCATGTACCAGCAGACACCTTACGACCACAGATTTCACGAAGTACAACTTGACAAAGGTGCAAAGTCAGAAAACACTGCACTTGCATGCTCCTGCCACAATACAGGTAAAAATGTATGCCAATATAAGGTGACAGAGCCTCTCTTTCAGAATGTATGCACAGGAGTTGATATGATAGCATTTTATCTAGTCTCAAGTACCAAAAGGGTTAATGTGTTTCTTATCCCAGGAGTTCATTCAAGCAACTTTCCCCTAAATCTGCTTTGCTAAGAAAGCGAGGCATTTTGAAAACAAAAGCTGCAGAGCAGAGGGGCTGTTTCTCAACATTCTGCAAATTAAACAAAATCTGCAATGTTCATAAAAGCTTTTGCAATAAGGAAATATGCATTTAAAAGTACTAATTAAACACTTTAATATGCATTGAAAATATAGGTCAGTTTTGCAATGGACCCCTTCCTTTAACTGTGTTCTAAAATATTGCATAGAAAATAAATGCAAAGAACATACCTCCTGCAGAGGTTTCCTCGTGCCCCTGGGAGTGACACTGCCCAGGAACATTTAGATACATTGTTACCAGTAAAGCTCTGTGCTGCAGCCCAAATTGCTGTCTGACCTTAAAACGGGCTGGCTTTGGCGCCTGAGAAGCCATTCTTTGGAGCTCAGTGAAGAGGGAAGTACTGACTCCTGAGAGACCTGAGCTTGCTTGAATCTGCTTGCAAACCTGGAGAGTATAGAACAGCAGGGAACACAGCTATTTAATCTTCCACATTTAGGTAAGAGAACCTTAAGATTCGAACAGAAAATTAAGTTGAAACAGCTTCTTTCTATTCTCTGCATTGCAGCAATCGATTATTAAAATCGTTTGTGTTTTTCCACAAACTGTAAAGATTTCAACCAAACCCTTTCTGAGGACAGTAGAGCATGTATGTGTTTCCAGCTGTAAAATGTGGGCCAGTCATGGCTTTGTGATTCATTTAAACATAATTTAAAAAGTTAATGAAGTTTTTTTGGAACATGTACATTGTGTGTGTTTTATAAACTTTACAGCTGTTTTAAATGTTCAGCCCACATAACTATTAAATGTTACTTTGGTAAGGTAAAATGTTTTAGCATGTAAAGGGATTATTATATACATTGTGGGGTAATTGGGCCTTTATTCATTTGCCAAAGAAATCATTCTTGTTTAAAAAGCAAGAACTTTCATTAATTATGTTTATTCAGTTTTAAATTATGGTAGTATTGAATGGGGCATTCAGGCAGTGTGCTGTGAGCTTAAGTATGTTCTAAGTGCACATCTGCTAACTGCCAAATTATGTGGAAATGTTAACATTTTGCTATCAACTGCATATTCTTAGTTGATGTTCATTATTCCACAAGTAACTACACTTCAGGTTCATCTGACTGTTCTTATGAGTTTGAACACAGTGGTCAAAATAATTATTCGCACAATAGTTTACTTGCTGTTAAAACATAACCATACTTTCCAGCTATTTCAATATTGCCAGATGTATTATTGTGAATTATGTAGCTCAGTCTACGTTAGTTATTAGTAGAGACAGTCCAAATTTTTGAAAAATATAAAAAAATCTGCGGAAAAATGTACCCAATTTCTGCAGTGGGAGAAGTGGAATTCTGCGGGCAAAAATGATTAACAGCCTCATTATGAGTTTTGCTTTAGTGGTAACATTTTAGTAAATTCTGCCTAATTATGAGTTTACAATGAATTTCAAGTTCAAAGAGGGTTTTACTCGAACTCATAATACAGGTGCTTTTACTATGCGCAAGGGCCTGTGTAAAAACACCCGTATTCTGAGTTTGAGTAAAACCCTCTTTGAACTTGAAATTCATTGTAAACTCATCATTAGGCAGAATTTACTCAAATTTTACTACTAAAGCAAAACTCATAACTCTGTTATCTTAATGCAATATGCCAGTGTCTAAATTCACAGGTTAAACAGCAGCAGGGATAGAGAGAATCTATGTGGCACCCCCAGGCGGATGGTCCTGGCTCAAACCATTTGCTGTCGCAGTATACTATCATTGGTCACTCTAAAATAAAAGTATGAAAAAACAGCAAACAAAAAGTGAGCCTCCCTTCAGCGTGGAGGATGGAAAAGTACAATAGTGTCCAAGGAAGCCAATTAGTCTGGCAGGATTGACGTGGCCTCTACATTAGTTTCACACATCTTTATGAACTACTGTCACACCTGGGCAACCACAGTCTTCTGCCAGTGTGAAATTTCATTAAAGGGGTACAGTCATCACAATAAACACAAGAAATATATAGGTGTTTTGTTAACAGCATTAAAAACTGCCCACACTTTCTATTTTCCATTTTCTGTGCAAATGTTTTTTCGTACAGTTTTATGTCAAAATGTGATGTAATGTGATGCTTTTTAGATGCAATTCCACAGCTCACCACTAGAGGGCCATCAAGGGTTCTTTATAGGAAAGCTCTATGCAGCTATTTTTGTATCCAAATTTTGACTGAGGAAATCAAGGTAATGCATTACTTTGAAAGTGCAATTACTGTAAAATTAAGCATTTTTCAAATGAGTGACACATTGCAATTCTGTGTAAGATTTGACGATTTGACGGAGAATACAAAGAGCTAAAGTAGTGATATCCAAGACTGAGCCCCTTTAAAATGATGACATTTAACACCAAAAGAAAGCAGTTATTGTCACAGTCATTTTTTAAACTAGAACATTTCAGAAAAGTATTGCTTTCCTTTACACAGATGTGCATACTTGTCTTGTCTTAACTTTAATCGGATCGGTTGGAATTAGGATGTCGCAGCATCTAGATAAGTGGTTATCAGTTTAAATTCGAAGTTTATTTATGTGCTGATTGCTAAGAGAAATAGATATAACACCTACATATAGACATGGGGATGGGTTTATTTACATTGTGCTGTGTTGAAGTACTATTATTTGTTTACCTGTACTTACATGGAATACGTTTATTTTAACTGGAAATAATACTTTTTGAATTGCAATGACTGGAGGATAGAATACCAATATTTTTTACTTCAATTATATTTTGGTGAGGATTTGTATACTCAACAAAATTGCTTGTGGAGATTATTGCACTCTTCAAAAAATTATAACAGGTGTAAAAAACAGTCAATCGTTTTTGTGGGATGTAGATGTCATTCAACATTAAGTGCTTCAGTGGGATGCTATATAACCCTCTTAAGAACTGGCTAGATTGTCATCAGTAGAGAGATTTAAGGGCTGATCTGATAAACTCTGACTAGTTGAGTGTATGTATTACTGAGTTCATGCCTGTTTTTGGTTTGTGAGCATGTACAGTAGACAGAGGACCCGATATTGTAGGAATTTGAAAAATGCACATAAACAGAAGGAATTTGACATTAACTGTTATATAAAATTAGATATTATTTGCATTATATCATATGATGAATGTCGTCTACTAAAAACATCGTTTCCATAATGCCAATTATCTTTAGTGGCAAGGAGATGGTAGTTCCAGCTGATCTGAGCAGTGGTGACTCCAGGGTTCTTGTTTATTGTCCACGCTTTACAATATCCTTTTTGACCTGCTAGACATAAAAGGGTATATGTATACCAATTATGCCAATTATACACAAATATTGTTGCGTATCTCAGGCAACAATGAGGAAGACAACAAAAACATTAATAACAGCTATTTCACCAAACGATGATGAGACCGAACTTCTCACTGCTTGGTCTTCATCACGTCTGAATAAACTGGTATGGGCCTAAAGGGAGATTATGGGGCAGGGCGGTACGTACCGCAAGGTACGTATCGCCTACTACATGATCCCCTAACGTAATTTCCCTAACAGGAAATTACAAGGCTGTTATTTTGTGGTAATACCCCTGGGTATTACTGCAAAATATACTGCTCAGGTATGTAAAAATGTAAAACAGCTTTTTGGTGGTATGTACCGCACCGCACCGCAGTGGTACCCTACTGCATTTTAAATGCGGTAGGGTACCTTTTGCGGTACGTACCGCAATGCTTTAATGCATTGCTGTACGTACCGCCAAAAAAAGCCCTAATTGTGCGTTAGGGGGAATGTGGTGTCGGTAAGTACCGGAATGGTACTTACTAATGCCCATTATCGACCAACCCTAGAGTGGTACCCTACCGCATTTTAAATGCGGTAGGGTACCTTTTGCGGTACGTACCGCAATGCATTAGCGCACTGCGGTACGTACCACAAAAAAGACCCATAATTGCGCGTTGGGCGGGATGCAGAGTCGGTAAGTACTGTTCCGGTACTTACCCACTCACATTCCGCCCAACTCGTAATCAGGGCCTTGGAGTATACCTCGATACTAAGTTAAATATGACAGCATATATCAAGAACATTATCTCAAGCAGTGCATAATACCTTAAGCTGCTAAGGCAAATTCTCCCTTTGCTGACAAATGAAAGCTGCAGTAGCATCACCAGGGCCATTATTGGCTCTAAACTAGATTGTTGTGGTGGCCTCTTGCTGGGTACTTCCCAGCAACATCTCTCTTGGCTGCAAATAGTCCACAATGATGCTGTCTGAGTGATTAAGAACCTTAAATATAGGTACCACATTTTGGAGACTTAAAGAAGCCTTCACTCATTACAAATAAAGTTACAAATCCCTTGTAGGACTTTGACCATTATCTACAAATACTTGGCAAATCACCTGCCTATCTTAAGAATCAGATCAAACCACTTATAAACCAAAGGAACCTATGATCAAGTGATAATAACAGGCTGTTTGTCCCAAGGATTAAACTTAAGAAAGCAGGAAAAATAGCCTTTGATTATGTGGCCCTATCTATGTGGCACTCTCTGCCACTAGAACTAAGGGGGGAAAAGTCCCTGTTCCTCTTCAAAAAGGCCCTAAAAGCCCACTTCTTCAATGTAAAGTAGGGCCTGCTACTCCTTTTTTTTCTGACAGCTGACGATACTCTTCTGACCCCCCGGACATCGCAATTTGTCTTACAGTTTTTTAAATATGTTGTCCTTCTGTTTGCACATATCCTTTGTGTGTGCTCTGATGCCCTAGGGCTTGTTAGCACATTATAATTTAATAAATATATAAATAAATAAATAGTTACCACAAACCACTGAGATCACCCACTGAATATTCTCTGGCACTCCACAGCATCAAAAAACTACTGAGGTAAAACATCCAGCTTACAAGAGGGTGCAAAAAATATATACCACATTTATTAATGCAAGCAGTGTGGAAAAAACCACCAAAACTCAGCATGCAAAGAAAAATCCTTACAGAACCATCAGGTGCCAAGGGGGCAGGAAGTGAGAGAGCAAACAGGAAGGAAGCCCTGCACAGACACAGGGAGGGGTGAGGGCCCCTTTCACCTGCTTGCTAGCCATACCGCTATACAGGCTCCTCCGTAGCAATGCCTAACAATACTCCACACTAAAGGCGTGGCTATGAGTCATGAATGGCACAACAAGTGCCCAGGTGAGATAAATTACCATCAATTAAAGAAATAAAAAAGGGGGTGAAGAGGAGAGAAGAAAGGGAGGGGGGTAAGAGATAAAGGGAGAGGAGGGGAAAAAAGTGAGGGAAGGTCTGAGAAAAGAACAAACGTTGCAGACTGCTGTCACTGCAGTCTGCAACACTTGCAGTTGAGCTGCAAGCGTGCCCTGCATGTTTAGGAGCTGTTGGGCCAGAAGGTCTTGCGTTTGACGTTGATCAAACATCTGGACCTGTAGGTCCGGCAAGATCTCAGCAGCGGTCGGAGGAGTGTCTCCGGGCCACCATTACCGGTCACCCCTATCCCAGGATTATCCATCACGCACATGAATTTGAGTCTGAACACCCTGTTAGGCCTGGTCGCGTGCACAATGACAATCCGCTGCGCCCCAACGTCCAGTCACCCCCCTGAACTTTGAGACACACAAGAGCGGGTGACCCAACGTCCGGCAGCAGCAGCGAGACACCTCAGGGGAATAGAGCAGTGTTCTCTGGAGAGAGAGAAACAAAAAGGAGAAAAGGGATTAGTATCCCTTTAGGAGATCCCCTATATCCAGCACAGATCAGAACCCCCCACAGCAGAACCAAGACCCCGCTCACCTATCTCTTCGAGATGCCTGGCGTTGAACTTAGGACTGCTGTCCACCACTCTCCCCTAAGGGGGAGGACCGGAACACAAACAAAGGACAAACAAGTATACAAACAGAAGGCAATGCAAATCCTGCACTGCCAGGGAACGAAGCAGCGCTTCGCCTTCAGACAGACCAAGGCAAAAGGGAGCACCTCTCACCATTCGGGAGTGAACACGCAGAGTGTTGCGAGAGCTTCCTGGTTCCACTGCAGGGTTTATATAGGAACCCTGCAGGAGCCATTTAACTCAGAGACACCTCCCAGGCGGTCATTACAGGAAGTTGGAAAACAAGCCAGTCCATAGACCTTATATATGTCTATGCTGTCCTAACGTCCTGTTTGGTCCCAAACTTCTGGGGGGCACCGGGGGATATCCGGAGCACCCCCCACACAGGCGCTAACGCCCCCCTTACTACCAGTGAGGGGGGTATATAAGTGCCTCAACAGCTATGTCGAGATGCTTTAATATAGCGCCACGCATGCGGCGCAGCGCTAGCACTGGGCACAGAGAGGCGCTATAGCCGATAAGCACCCCAAAGCGCCTCCCTCCTGGGCAGCAGGGGGCCACAGCACAGCCCTGCTGGTCAGGAGTGTGGAGGGCATCGTAACACTTATTGTAGCAGTCTAAAAAAAGGCCACACATATTGACCCCCCTGGTAGAGAAGAAAAAAATTATATTTTGCCACCATCATATTAAATAGCGTGGGTACAAATCCACATATATGAATATTGATGAAACAAAATCAGAGCATATAACAGAATCCACACGAACACCACTGCAAATTGCGAACCACTGCGTCAGGGCTACATAGACGAAACTCAAATGCAAAAAAGAGTATAGTCCAGTTTTGTGGCTGACTCCGTTAGGGGACAAAGTCCCAAAGTACTAAATGGCAGGTGCCTCCACCTGAAGTAAAGCATGTTGGGCATTCCCCCCATGCTGATGCTGCTTGACCTGGTTGAAGCACCAGAATTTCAACAATTTCGGATTAGAATTAAGAACCTGAACAAAATGTACAGCCATTGGATAGGCCTTGTCCTGATGTGAAATGGCTCATTGGTGTTCCAAAATCTGAAACTTAATTTCCCTGGTGCTAAATAATAAATAAATAGATAAATAAACAAGTACATTGACTGCTGCAGAAGCTTTCTCCCTCTAGAACACTGAAGCCATGTCTTCACTTGCACACAATGGCTCCTATCTTGAACATAAGGCTCTTCCTTCTCTTGGACACAAAGACCTTTACTTGTATACAGGGCTTCGCTCCCCTTTTGCCTCAGGCCTTTGCTCTGTTTAAAATAGAGCCCTTTCCAGCTTACACACAGCAGCTGTCAGCTGTTCCTCTTTTTGCACATATTATCATGTACTCCTTTTGTACACATCAATATTTACCTTCTGCATGCAGTCACCCCTTTACCCTCTCTGACATACATGGTCTATTTCTCTCTCCCACACTTACTGGCACTGCCTATATGCATGTTGTAGGGATTTCTGCTGCTTTAATTACATTCCTGTGACTTTTTGATTTCATGACTTGTGAATTCAGAGCTCCAGAGATGGTGGTCCATATAGGGCCATCAAAAATTAATGCAATTTAAAAACCTACACTTTATTTGTTAAGTTTAAATAACTGCATGTAGAAATGGCAAATCATCTTAGAACTAAAGTTTCACTTTAGCAGCCTATCCTTCTGATTGGTAGCAGCTGTAAAATTGATAATGCAAAATAAAATCTCAGTACCACACCTTTTTTCTTGATCATTGTTCAAAAAATAGATCCATCATGCCATCAATATGATTAGTGAGGCTCAGCGCACATATTTAACAATAATTTATATTGACGTAAAAGTGATCAATCACTTTTTATACATGGTTGGTAGATGGTACCAATGCAAGATAATATTTCAAGCTTAATCAGCTGTCTTTGATTTCTCACCATAGTATTAGAGTCAGACATGTACAAATCATGATTGATTACAATGAATGAGATTTCAGGCACTTGCCTAAAAACTGGGACAACAGCTTAAACCAATATTATTTTTGCTTTATTTGTAAAGAAAACATACAACACAGAGTCTGGTACATACATCAGCTTTGCTCAGGGAACCACTGCCCAAAGTAATAATGTGAGCAGCCTTTCTAGGTGATCAAGAAATAAATGGAAGTACAAACTCATATGTTACCGACTTAACACATCTACACACAAATAATTTCAACTTAATAAAAGATATAAAAAGACAAACAGAACGGACTGGCAATGGGTGGAGAGCTTAGACCATTGGTTGAGATAGGTGATCTACTCTGAATCTTTAGTTGGTACTTACCAGCAACTGTGGCACAGTACTAGATCATAGACTAACTTTCATCATCCCTATGATTTTGTTCAAATGATGACACTGTATATCATTCCATCTCTTGTTGTTATACAGTCTTCATTAGTAACCTGTTCAGCACAGTATTCAGTGCCTTAGTTCATCTAACAAAATGAATACCCAAATCTGACCACAGTAGTTGAAGCTTCCAGTAGAACATGCTTTCTGTTAGATAATTACAGTCTAATCTTTGCTTAGAACATGTATACAGCAGGCAGGTTACAGCAGTGCAAACGTCCTGCAGAATTATGTACAGAAATAAATGTCAGTATTACATGCCTCTTTTAAATAGTCTAGGGGCACACAACAGTAGTAACATTCTTCCAGAACACATTCAGTACAGACAGAAACCAGCAGTGCAAGTTACCCTAACATACATTCAGGTGCAGCATGGTCAGCGGCAGTGCACATTTTAGATATACACAGCACATAGTGTACCACATGTTGTAATTTCCTGTCACTCAACAATACAGTATGTATCATGTGCAGAGCAGCAGTTCATACATTCTAAACAATTCAAATCAATTTAGAAAGAGGGGTCATAATAAGTTGCCAGAGTACATTTTAGCCAAACAGCCTATTAGCCTACTAACCAACTTTTACTGAGCACTATTTGCTGCTATTCTATATTTTGAAAAATTTAGGCAAGTCAGACCTCCAACATATTCACTGATATAGAAATAAAAAATGAAGAAATTCAAACAGATTAAATATTTGTCTGATGATATGAATTCTTCACATTAACTTGTTTACCTGTTTTTATTTTGAAGGTATACCGGCTTGAAGAGTGATGTCATCTTGCAGAGATATCATTTCATCCATTTTTAATAATGCTGAAGTAATCCAGGCAGTGGATAAAGCATTAAATGCCAACACTTCTAATAATGAAGCTAGCACATCTCATGGAAGCCAAGCCCCAGCTCATGAGCCACAAGTTGAGGCTGAAGTTAGGAGACTGTTTAGGGGCAGAGTTGTTCCTTCTCTACCACCCCGCTTTACAGCACAGCAAAACATTAGCCAATTAACAAAACGCAGTTCATCAAGGATTTCAGCTAAAAGGTTAGTTGATGACTTTCAACATATAAATGAACAAATATTACTCATAGTGGCCTATTCTGTTTTTCAATAATTTTGGGTAATGCCTTTGGGCACTTATATTCTCTGCTAAGGCAAAAAGATTTTTTTTTGATGTAGTGTTATTTTTTCGTTTACTAAATTTATTAGCCAATATTTGATAGGACTTTCAAAAGGGGAATTATAAGGAATGAAATTGTGTGTAATGTCTATTTTGTTGATGATATTCAGAGTGTCTTCTTCTTTGTACATATGTCAATATAATATAATATAAATCTGAAGTTCTATTGGACAAACTGCAGCCAGGAGGCCATCTTGGCACCAGTCTGAAAAAGAGCAATGTTCAACATTGTCAGACTGGACAGTTGATTAAAACAAAAAGTTTATGAGAGTTTTGCAGAAACAAAGTTGATCTGAAAGAGCTCTGAGGGAGAAAGAGGAAAGGAGTGTCAGAGGGCTAGATATGAGAACACTCAGACCCTGGCAAAGACTCTCTTAATATGAGGGACAGTGAGTAAGAGAATAAAGGAAGAATGAAGGCTATGTTGGGGGACTAAAGAACAATCTTTTGCATAAGTAAAAGCAGACCTGAACAATAGAAAGCTTAATGTGCTATACAGAGAGCTTTAAACTTTATTCAGGAATGAACAGTTAGGTGAGGAAGCGTTTGTAAGATGCAGAAGTGGAGAGTGAATAAGAGAAAACAGGAAGAGTGGAAGAGGTGTTAGGGGAATAGTAAACACACTTTTGCCTAATTAAAAGCAGGCCTAAACCATAAAAAGCTCACTATAATAGTAATAGCAGAAGTTGTAGTAGTAGTAATAGTAGTATTGCATCTAGGGCCCTATGCTACAACACACACAGTATATAAACGATCCAAAATACATAGCAGAGGCATAAATAAATAAATAAATAAATAGTGCCACCTATCCCATATCCCAAAGCCATTGTCTTGTGGCGACTTTAAAACAGGGAAAATAGGATAGAGTATGAATGGTCACAGGCAGCTCTTCCACCAGACTGGGCCAAGCACTGAGAATGAGCTGCCCCCTTTCCTCTTGTTTTTAAAGTTGTGGGTTTGTGATCCTATGAGCCTGGGGTTGATGACAATATGTAGCCCAAGCAAACCTGCACTGTAAATGTTAGGCCTGGTCGTGTGAGCAACGATATTCCACCGCTCCCCAA
Source organism: Desmognathus adatsihi (assembly GCA_032275005.1). NCBI lineage: Eukaryota > Metazoa > Chordata > Amphibia > Caudata > Plethodontidae > Desmognathus > Desmognathus adatsihi. Next base: position 55 of record JAUEJF010552683.1, on the reverse strand, counting down.
CGTCTAGTCACCCCCCTGTACTTGAGACAACACAAGAAGGGGTGACCCAACGCCC
>JAUEJF010541605.1:0-11236 GCA_032275005.1 Desmognathus adatsihi | reverse complement strand
TGACTTGTCAATCAAATTAAAATCCTCAGTGACGATCAGAAAAACAGTAAAGGACTGACTCTGCAGACTCTGAAGGAGTCACAACGATTACAAAATACTTTTAATGCAATCGACAATAAACTTTCTTTCTTAATTAATAGCAGTATTTTGCCAAACATCGATGGCCCAAAGCTTCCTGGTCCTCTCACAATCGACATGCCCTCCACCTCTGGAATACTTCAGCCTCCTGGCCCCACTGCTGAAGCAGAGACAGTAGAAGTAGCCTCTAAGTATACTCCTTCTACGTCTGATACGGCTACCCCTTCTTTACTAAACCCTTTGGCCACCCCCTTTGGAGGCTCTTTAACTCAAAAGATTCTAGCTCCCAGTTGTAAGAATACTCCTATGACACAGAGGGATAGGGCTTGTCAATTCACACTAAATTTTCGCTCTCTCTTTGCGGAAGACGACGGATTCACGCAACGATCGTTTAACCTACCGGCCTTTTTGGCTTTATGCAAACTTTGTCACAATCTACGCAACATCATCTCTTCCGACGTCTTACGAACTCCATTTAAATGCTCTAAACTCTGTGCTTTAATTTTGAGCAATGCAGCTTTCTTCATCTCGAAAGGCTTTGACGTAGGCGAAAATTACACTATTTGTAACTCCCCAAAAAGACGTCTCCCCTCGACACCAAACAATGTACCGAGATCTTCGGGAGGGTCTAAAAGACACAGACCGCTTTCCCCTGATTCCCACAACACAAAGAAAGCACGGACCTCAAAAAACTGGGCTGACTCATCCCATCCTACACGGGAAACAATCTTTTAAGCAGTTGAGGCTCCGTATACCTGTTAGGAATCCATCCCATTCGCCCCCTAAAAAGCCCTCGCATACCCCTTCGCCACGGGGCCGGCCTCTCCGGCACCCGTGGTCCTTCCAGCAACGGGCTAGCTTGCGACCCAGACTGTGGTAAGGTGCTTTTGCCGGTAGCCGGTTACGGCATGTACTATTCTATGGGACTACAAAGATGGCCGCCATGTATTTTAGTCCTTCTTTAGTTGGCATCCTTTGCCCGGATTCCTACCAAGATGGCGGCCCGGTATTTCGGTACTCTGGTCCGTCTTCTATGTTTGGCGCTACTAGCGCTCAGATGTGCCGGCGTTTCCCTTATAAGGAAGACGCCGGCTGAGGTGCTTCGCTTGCGAACAACAAGCGGACTTCGTGCTACTCGTGTATCTTTCTTGGATTTCCTGTGCTTACGATAAGTGACCCGGCCTGTTCTCTGACCTTTCTCCTGCCTCATCCTTTGGTTTGATTATTGCTCGTATTGTTGCTGAACCTCCTGCCTGTCCCTGGTTACTCTCCTGTCTCAGCCCTCGTACCTTAGCAGCCCGCTCGTGTACCAGACCCCTGCTTGTTTACTGGACTGTGTTTGCTTGTTCCTTGGTCCATGTTCTGCTTCGTTCTGGTTTTGACCCTTTTTCTGTGTATTTGACCTGTTGTGTGAGAACTACGTTTTCTGCCCTTGTCGTGTTCTCTGGCTGTTCCCTGAGTCAGGGATATTACCAATAGTCCTGCACAGTGAGGTTACACGTGCGTTAGAACGTGTTACTGCCATTATACCTCTACTGTGCAATATCTATCTACAGGACTACCTTTTCCACTGCACCCGGTATTGAGTGTCAAGGGGGTGTATTTCTGGTGAGCATTCGCAACTTAATCACAGTCTGGTTATACGCTATTACATCCATTTAGTTAACAGAAGTCCACATTGTTTATACCTGTATACCTTTTTGTCTTTCAGGTGCAGTGTCACAAAGTGACAACCCCGGTCCTTGTGGGCCCCCTTTTTCAGCCTTCTGGCTGTGCATATATCTATGTACAGCGGAGGGTAGGACAAGGGAAGCCTAATCTCATCGTTGTGGATTATAAGTGCTTGAAGGTCCAACAGATTGTTCGCAAGCCATATTTTCCACTACGATGAGCGAGGAACCCGACATCAGTGTAGTCTGGGGTCAGAAATTGGACGAGGAGTTTGCTAGGGTACAACACTCCCTAAGTGTCATAGGAAAGGAGCTAGGGGGTCTTCGAACTGAACAACAGGCCATGGCCGATAGAGTCCAATCACTAGAACAAGGACCACCCACAGGGGGTGCTTCCCCTGCACCAGCAAGTCCTGCCCTTCCTCCTTCCACTGACCCAGCCACGTCCTTCATGTCTCACTTATTGCCTAACCCACCAATGCCCACTAAGTTCAGGGGAGACGCTAAGGAATACAAAGCTTTTCTCACACAATGTAAGCTGCATTTTCTTAACAAACCACGCATCTATGCTACAGACAGTAGCAAGGTAATGTTCATCCTAATGAATCTAGAGGGCAATGCATTGAGATGGGCCACTCCTTTAATTAACGAGGAAAACCGTATACTCAAGGATTACACAGGGTTCCTGGGGGCCTTCTCCAACATGTTTGAAAACCAGCAAGAAGACGAGATTAGGCAAACCGAGCTTCTTGACTTTAAACAGGGTAATAGAGAGACACTGGAATATATAACTCAATTTCAACTTCTGGCTTCCACGACTAGTTGGCCGGATCCCCTTCTTATCAAATTATTCTACAAGGGTCTACGTGAAGAAATGAAGGACATGTTGTCAAATATGGTCACGCTACCCAAGGTGTTCTCCGAATATGTTACATTGGCCATACAGTTAGATCAACGCCAGAAAGAGCGTAGGAAGGAAAAGAGGAGACATGAATCATACCGCCCTTTTCAATCTTACACTCCACCAAACCCTAGAGTAACGGATACCAGCGAACCTATGCAACTGGGTGGGGTTCGAGGACCCTTATCCGCACGTGAAAAAGAACGCAGATATAGAGAGAGGCTTTGTTTCTACTGCGGAGATAGTAGACATGCCATAAACCAATGTCCCCTGATTTCGGGAAAAGCCAACGCCCGGTAATTCCGCGAGGAGGACTACTGGGCGCTTCTGATATCCATACTCCTCGTGTAATTGGTACCGTTGTAGGGGATGCCCCATCAGCTCCCCACATTTACTTAGAAATTATAATACAAAGAGCAGGAAAGAAAGATCTCCATACCCGTGCACTTCTAGACTGTGGTGCTAACGGAAATTACATTGACAAGGAATTTCAGACTAAAAACGATATCCCTATACGCAGAAGATCCCGGCCAGAACATGCTACCTCTGTTGATGACTCTCCCCTAAAATCAGGGATGATTGAGGAAAACACTCTTCCCCTTACTATAGCCTTTCAAGGGGTAGAAAAGGAAGAGCAGTTTGATGTAATTAAGATACCATCGTTTAAAGTCATACTAGGAATGCCTTGGCTAGTCCACTGGAATCCAGCCATTGATTGGAGAACCAGAACGCTTAAAATTGAGGCCACCGAGAAGAGATATATTAACGCCATCACCGATAGATACCCTGAATTGGTTACGGTCTTTGATAAAAAAGAGGCAGATACACTTCCCCCTCACAGGGAATACGATTGTTGTATCGACTTAATCCCTAACTCCAGTGTCCCACACGGCAGGATTTATGCTCTTTCCCCTAAGGAAGATACCATTCTCAAGACATATATTAAGGAAAATCTGGAGAAGGGGTTTATACGCCCCTCCTCGTCTCCGGCAGGAGCTCCTTTGTTTTTTGTATCAAAGAAGGACACGGAAGAATTAAGGCCATGCATAGACTATCGCCTCCTAAACCTAATCACGGTTAAGAATAGGTATCCTCTTCCCTTAATCCCAGTACTCCTCGATCAGATCCAAAATGCTTCCATTTTTTCTAAAATAGATCTACGGGGGGCCTATAACCTGGTACGAATGAGGGAGGGAGATGAGTGGAAGACAGCATTTAGAACAGCACATGGACACTATGAATACTTAGTCATGCCATTCGGGTTATGTAACGCGCCCGCCTGCTTTCAGTATTTCGTCAATGACGTGTTCCAGGACATTTTGAATACATTCATGGTGATTTACCTAGATGATATCCTTATTTTTTCCCATAATGAACAAGAACACGCAATACATGTTAGAAAGGTCCTAGAGAGACTTCTCCAGACTAGGTTGTACGCCAAGGAGACTAAATGTCTCTTTTTCCAACAACAGGTTCCTTTTCTAGGGTTCCTTATATCACACCAGGGAAGAGAAATGGACCCCGTTAAGATACAAGCCATCGTCCAATGGGAAGCACCCCAGAATGTTAAGGAAGTCCAAAGATTTCTGGGTTTCGCCAATTTTTACAGGCAGTACATTCTGGCATACTCAGATATTGTCCTACCGCTTACGCAGATACTAAAAAAGAAAGGTTTTTTGTGGGGTTCTGAACAGCAGGAGGCCTTTGAAAAACTAAAGAAAGAGTTCACACAAGCACCTGTATTAGTGCATCCAGACTTCACGAAACCTTTCATAATCGAGGCGGATGCTTCTTCTCACGCCCTAGGGGCTGTTCTGTCACAGTTGAATACACTTCAGGAGACACACCCAGTTGCCTACTACTCCAGGAAGCTTAACCCAGCGGAGAGAAACTATACCATCTATGAGAAAGAACTATTAGCAATCAAAGAGGCACTGAAGCAGTGGAGGCATTATTTGGAGGGCACTGGAAACCCCATCACCATATATACTGACCATAAGAATCTCGAATTCTTGAAAAATCTCACATGTCAAAACGGTAGACAGGCCCGTTGGTCTCTATTCTTCTCCAGGTTTGACTATGTCATCACCTATAAGCCCGGTTCATGTAACGCTAGGGCGGACGCCCTATCACGTCAGTACCCCGAAACCGAAAAGATAGAAACGGTCCCCACCCCAATTCTAGCTCCTCAAAGAATCATAGGTGCTACGGTGGCGGTATTATCTGCCTTTTTGCAGGAAGTGCGTGATAGTTATACAGTTGAGTCTAAGAAAGGTTTTTTGGCTGCGGGTGCTTTGCACAAAGAAATTGAGGGTTTACTATTTCATGGATCACGTTTATGGGTACCAAAGAGCTCACAACAGGTGGAATTATTACAATGGTGCCATGATTCCCCCCTGGCAGGTCACCCAGGTCCTGTTAAGACGTTGGAACTGATTTCTCGCTACGTATGGTGGATAGGTATGAAACGCACAGTTACGGAATATGTGGACTTATGTCCGGTTTGCGCCAAGGTAAAGTCTAACCATTTAATGCCTCAGGGATTACTACAGCCTTTAAAGGTACCTGATGGGCCATGGAAACATATCTCTATGGATTTTATCACTGACCTTCCCTGTAGCAAGGGTCACTCTGTGGTGTTGGTGGTGACGGACTTGTTCACGAAAATGGCTCATTTTATTGGCCTTGCCAAGCTCCCCACGGCAAAGATATTGGCTATGGTGTTTATCTGTTTTGTGGTACGCCTACATGGCATCCCTGATTTAATTGTCAGCGATCGTGGATCGCAATTTATCGCTAAGTTTTGGAGGGAATTTAACGAACATCTTGGTACTAAGTTAGTCTTTTCGTCTGGTTATCATCCCCAGACCGATGGTTCTACAGAAAGATGTAACCAAACCCTTGAGCAATACCTACGCGTATTTTGTATGAAGGATGAAAAGGATTGGTTTCCTGCCTTGCCCCTAGTAGAGTTCATGTACAACAACTCGTATCACACTGCCATAAAGACTACCCCTTTCTGTGCCCTCATGGGCTACCATCCACGGTTCCTCCCCTCCAGATTTCCTAATGCCTCCCTGGTTCCTGAAGTGTCTGTTTTTCTTAAAACTTTCTCATCCAGGGTACGGGTTCTCACATCTCTGCTGTTAGCTTCCAAAGCGGCAATGAAGGAACAAGCAGATAAACACAGGAGAGCTGCCCCTACTTTTCAACCTGGGGACAAGGTCTGGTTATCTACCCGTAATTTACATTTCAAAGGCAATTCCTGTCCTAAGTTATCCCCTAGGTACATCGGTCCTTATATTATAGAGGCTGTTCTTTCTCCTTTGGTCCTTAGGCTGCGCCTGCCGATCACTATGAAATGTCACCCTGTGTTCCATGTGTCTCAGGTCAAAGCATACACTCAGGGGACTCGCCCTGATGTAGGTAATTCACAGCCGGCCCCTGACACCCAAGGGGAGTATCAAGTAGCTAGGATTGTGGACTCTCGTTTAGTTCGGGGTAGGCTGCAATATCTGATTGACTGGGTTGGTTATGGCCCTGAAGACAGGTCTTGGGAACCGGTTGCCAATGTACATGCCCCGCGCCTTCAAGCGGCTTTTCATGCAAGGCATCCGGACAAACCCAGGCCTGCGGGGGGCGTTCCTGGGGAGGGGGGTACTGTTAGGAATCCGTACAATTCACCCCCTAAACCCCCACATACCCCTTCACCACGGGGCCGGCCTCTCCGGCACCCGTGGTCCTTCCAACAACGTGCTAGCCTGCGTCCCAGACTGTGGTAAGATGTGTTGCCGGTAGCCGGTTACGGCAAGTATTGTTCCTTAAGACTACAAAGATGGCCGCCATGTATTCAGTCCTTCTTTAGTTTCCACCAATTGTCCGGATTCCTACCAAGATGGCGGCCCTGCATTCTGGAACTCTGTTCCGTCCTCTATGTTTGGCGCTACTCGCGCTCGGATGTGCCGGCGTTCCCCTTATAAGGAAGACGCCGGCTGATGGGCGTCGCTTGCGAACAACAAGCGGACTTCGTGCTACTCGTGTATACTTCCTGAGATTCCTGTGCTTACGATAAGTGACCCGGCCTGTTCTCTGACCATTCTCCTGCCTAATCCTTTGTTTTGGCTATTGCTCGTATTGTTGCTGAACCCCTGCCTGCCCCTGGTTATTCCTCTGTCTCAGCCTTTGTACCTTAGCAGCCCGCTCGTGTGCCAGACCCTTGCTTGTTTACCGGACTGTTTTTGCTTGTTCCTTGGTCCATGTTCTATCTCGTTCTAGTTTTGACCCATTTCTGCTTTTGTGACCAGTTGTGTGAGAATTACATTCTCTGGCTATTTGTCTTGTTCTTTGACTGTTCCTGAGTTAGGAATAGTAAATAATAATAGTCCTGCACAGTGAGGATTACACGTGCGTTAGAACGTGTTACTGCTATCTTACCTCTACAGTGCGATATCTACATATCTACAGGACTGCCTTTTCCACTGCACCCGGTATTGAGCGTCAAGGGGGTGTATTTTTGGTGAGCAAGCACAACTTACACACAGTCTGGTCATTCGCTATTAGTGCTTACATTTGTTTGACAAGAGTCCCCATTGCTGATACCTGTGTATATTTTGTCTTTCAGGTGCAGTGTCACAAAGTGACAACCCCGGTCCTTGTGGGCCCCCTTTTTCAGCTTTCCGGCTGTATATATATATATATACAGCGGAGGGTGGGACAAGGGAAGCCTCCTATCATCGTTGTGGATTATAAGTGCTTGAAGGTCTAACAGATTGTTCGCAAGCCATATTTTCCACAGCGATGAGCGAGGAACCCGACATCAGTGTAGTCTGGGGTCAGAAATTAGATGAGGAGTTTTCTAGGGTACAACACTCCCTAAGTGTACTAGGAAAGGAGCTGGGTGGTATCCGAACAGAACAACAGGCCATGGCTGGTAGAGTCCAATCCTTAGAACAAGGGCCATCCACAGGGGGGGCTTCTCCTGCACCAGCAAACCCTGCCCTCCTACCTTCCACTGACCCAGCCACTTCCTTTTTGTCTCACTTATTACCTAACCCACCAATGCCCACTAAATTTAGAGGAGACACTAAGGAATACAAAGCTTTTCTCACGCAATGTAAACTACATTTTCTTAATAAACCGCGCGTCTATGCTACAGATAGTAGCAAGGTAATGTTCATTCTAATGAACCTGGAGGGCAATGCATTGAGATGGGCCACACCTTTAATTAATGAGGAAAACCGCATACTCAAGGACTATACAGGGTTCCTGGAAGTCTTCTCCAACATGTTTGAAAATCAACAAGAAGACGATATTAGGCAAACCGAGCTCCTTGACTTTAAACAAGGTAGTAAAGAGACACTGGAATATATAACCCAATTTCAACTTCTGGCTTCCACGACTAGTTGGCCGGATCCACTTCTTATCAAATTATTTTACAAGGGTCTACGCGAAGAAATGAAAGACATGTTGTCAAATATGGTCACCCTACCTAAGGTGTTCTCAGAATATGTTACCTTGGCCATACAGTTAGATCAACGCCAGAAAGAGCGTAGAAGGGAAAAAAGGAGACATGACTCATACCGCACTTTTCAATCTTATACTCCTCCAAATCCTAGAGCAACTGATGCCAGTGAACCTATGCAATTAGGAGGGGTTCGAGGACCCCTATCCGCACGTGAAAAAGAACGAAGATATCGAGAGAGGCTGTGTTTTTATTGTGGGGATAGTAGACATGCCATAAGCCAATGTCCCCTGATTCCGGGAAAAGCCAACGCCCGGTAGTCCCACGAGGAGGAGTACTGGGCACATCTGATGAATATACTCCTCGCTTAGTAGGCACGGTTGTAAGGGACGCCCCGTCGGCTCCCCACATCTACCTAGAGATTACCATACGAAGAGCAGGCAAGAAAGAACTCCGTACCCGTGCACTTCTAGACTGTGGTGCTAACGGAAACTACATTGACAAGGAATTTCAGACTCAAAATGATATCCCAATACGCAGAAGGTCCCAGCCAGAACATGCTACCTCTGTTGATGACTCCCCCCTAAAATCAGGGATGATTGAGGAAAATACTCTCCCCCTTACCATAGCTTTTCAGGGGGTAGAAAAAGAGGAACAATTTGATGTAATTAAAATACCATCATTTAAGATCATACTGGGAATGCCTTGGCTGGTCCACTGGAATCCAGCCATTGACTGGAGAACCAGAACGCTTAAAATTGAGGCCACCGAGAAAAGGTATATTAATGCCATCACCGATAGATACCCTGAATTGGTTACGGTCTTTGACAAAAAAGAGGCAGATACACTTCCCCCTCACAGGGAATATGATTGTTGTATCGACTTAATCCCGAACGCCAGTGTCCCACACGGCAGGATTTATGCCCTTTCCCCTAAGGAAGATATCATTCTCAAATCGTATATTAAGGAGAATCTGGAAAAGGGGTTTATACGACCCTCCTCTTCTCCGGCAGGAGCTCCTTTGTTTTTTGTGTCCAAGAAAGACACGGAGGAATTAAGGCCATGCATAGACTACCGCCTCTTAAACCTAATCACGGTTAAGAACAGATATCCCCTTCCTTTGATCCCCGTACTTCTTGATCAGATCCAAAATGCTTCCATTTTTTCTAAAATAGATCTTCGGGGGGCCTATAACCTGGTACGAATGAGGGATGGAGACGAGTGGAAGACAGCATTTAGAACAGCACATGGACACTACGAATACTTAGTTATGCCATTCGGTTTGTGTAACGCGCCCGCGTGTTTTCAGTATTTCGTCAATGACGTTTTCCAAGACATTTTGAATACCTTCATGGTGATCTACCTAGACGACATCCTGATTTTCTCCCATAATGAACAAGAACACACCATACATGTACGAAAGGTCCTAGAGAGACTTCTCCAGACTAGGTTGTATGCCAAAGAGACTAAATGTCTCTTCTTCCAGCAACAGGTTCCTTTTTTAGGGTTCCTTATATCACACCAGGGAAGAGAAATGGACCCCGTTAAGATTCAAGCCATCGTCCAATGGGAGGCGCCCCAGAGTGTTAAGGAGGTCCAAAGGTTTTTGGGTTTCGCTAATTTCTATAGGCAGTATATTCTTGCATACTCAGATATTGTCCTACCACTTACGCAGATACTGAAAAAGAAAGGTTTTCTTTGGGGTTCAGAACAGCAGGAGGCCTTTGAAAAACTAAAGAAAGAATTCACACAAGCACCTGTATTAGTGCATCCAGACTTCATGAAGCCTTTCATAATCGAGGCGGATGCTTCCTCTAATGCCATAGGGGCTGTTCTGTCACAGTTAAATGCACTTCAAGAGACACATCCAGTTGCCTACTACTCTAGAAAGCTTAATCCAGCGGAGAGGAACTATACCATCTATGAGAAAGAACTATTAGCAATCAAGGAGGCACTGAAACAGTGGAGGCATTATTTGGAGGGCACTGGAAACACCATTACCATATATACCGACCATAAGAATCTTGAATTCTTAAAGAATCTCACCTGTCAGAACGGTAGACAGGCCCGTTGGTCTCTGTTCTTCTCCAGGTTTGACTATGTCATTACTTACAAACCTGGTTCATGTAACGCTAGGGCCGACGCACTGTCACGTCAGTATCCCGAGACCGAGAAAACCGAAACTATCCCCACCCCGATTTTGGCTCCTCAAAGGATCATTGGTGCTACAGTGGCGGTGTTGTCCGCCTTTTTGCAGGAGGTGCGTGATAGCTATACAGTAGAGTCTAAGAAATGTTTTTTGGCTAAAGGTGCTTTACACAAGGAAATTGAGGGTTTACTATTTCATGGATCACGTTTATGGGTACCTAAGAGCTCACAACAGGTGGAATTATTACAATGGTGCCACGATTCCCCCTTGGCAGGTCATCCAGGCCCTGTTAAGACTCTGGAACTGGTTTCTCGCTATGTTTGGTGGATGGGCATGAAACACACAGTTACGGAATATGTGGACTTATGTCCAGTTTGTGCCAAGGTAAAGTCTAACCATTTAATGCCTCAGGGGTTACTACAGCCTTTAAAGGTACCTGATGGGCCGTGGAAACATATCTCTATGGATTTTATCACTGACCTTCCTTGTAGCAAGGGGCACTCCGTGGTGTTGGTTGTGACGGATTTGTTCACGAAAATGGCTCATTTTATTGGTCTTACCAAGCTCCCCACGGCAAAAATATTGGCTATGGTGTTTATCTGTTTTGTGGTACGTTTACATGGCATCCCGGATCTGATTGTTAGCGATCGAGGATCGCAATTTATCGCCAAGTTCTGGAGGGAATTTAACGAACATCTTGGTACTAAGCTAGTATTTTCGTCTGGTTACCATCCCCAGACTGATGGTTCTACTGAACGATGTAACCAAACCCTTGAGCAATATCTTCGTGTATTTTGTATGAAGGACGAAAAGGATTGGTTTCCTGCCTTGCCTCTAGTAGAATTCATGTACAACAACTCGTATCATACTGCCATAAAAACTACTCCTTTTTGTGCCCTTATGGGCTACCATCCACGGTTCCTCCCCTCCAGATTTCCTAATGCCTCCCTGGTTCCTGAAGTGTCTGTTTTTCTTAA
>JAUEJF010530532.1:0-11239 GCA_032275005.1 Desmognathus adatsihi | reverse complement strand
ACTTTACTCATAAGGGGTAGGGGTATGTAGTAGAAGGTAGTTTGCATGGTTGCCTGCGCATTGTGGCACCTGTTTTGAAGCCAATATGGCACAAACTTGTAAATTTTCCACTTATCACCATGAATGCTAGGTATCATTTTGTGCCCCCCTCCGCTCCATGTTTGGTGCACCCACACGTTCTAGGCACCAATTTACTTGTAAGGAGTAGGGGTACATAGAAGAAGGTAGTGTTCATGGTTGTCTGCATGTCGCAGTACCTGTTTTGAAGCCAATATGGCATGAACCTGTAAATTTCCCACTTATCACCATGCATGTTAGGTCTGATTTTGTGCCCCCCTCGCCTCCATGTTTGGTGGACCCACGCATGTTGGGCGCCAAGTTGCTCGTAAGGAGTAGTGGTATGTAGGAGAGGGGGGTATTTTGCGTGGTCGCCCGTGTGTTGCGGCACCTATTTTTAGGCCAATTGTGGGTAGTGAACCTAGTGCAACACTCGCAAATCACACATCATTGCGTGCCTCAGGGTATCCTCATTTTGGGACAGTACGGTGTTGGTGGGTTTCTCAAAGCCTTGCCACTCCAGGCACAAAACAAAATGGATGCTACACTGACATCCTAAGTAAAAATCAAACACCATATTTCGTTTTGCATCCTTGCCTCATGGTGGCATGGGTGCAACCACATATGAGTGGTACCGGCTTTGTCGTAAGGAGTAGGGCTACACTGGGCGAAGTGCCCCGTGTTGATGACGGCACGTTGGGTCACCTTTTGTATGGCCAATTTGTCCAAATATCTGTACATTGTACAAGTTTTCTGTGTACCATTAGACATTCTGCATAGTAAACTTAGTGCGACCTATGCAAGTCACCCACTGTTGTGTGCATTAGGTTGTCCTCTTTTTGCACATATATGATTTGTGAGGTTTTCCTTGATGGGCTGTGTCCCTAAGATCAAAAAGTAAGTGCATGTCCATCTAGGTTGATCGCCGAAAAAATAGAGTAGTTTGTCCAACATTACCATGTCTCATTTTGCATCCTCCCCTTGCCTGTGACTTGGGTGCAACCACACATCAGTGATACCAACTTTGTCATAGGGAGTAGGGCTATGCTGGGTGAGGTGCCCCGTGTTGATGGCAGTGCATTGGGTCACCTTTTTTTATAGACAATTTGGCCATGTACCGCTGGGCATTCTGCGTGGTAAACTTAGTGCGACTGACGTAAGTCACCCACCGTTGCATGCGTTCAGATGTCCTCTTTTCACACATGTATGAATTTCAGGGGTTTCCTTGTTGGCAGGGTTCCACAGGCTCAAAAAGAAAGTGAATGTCACAGCAGATTTTCATGCCACCAGATTGTCCTCGGAGGATTGACATTACCATGTGTCATATTCTGACCACCCCTCATCCGTGACTTTTCTGCATCCACACATGTGGGGGTACCAAATTTTTCAGGAGGAGTTGAGGAATCTTTGGAGATGTGCCCCATGTCACTGGCAGTCTTTTACCCTACCTTTTTTACATCCTACTGTACACCAATGTTTGAAAAGTTACTTTTCCAAAAAAATAATTTTATGAATGTCATGTATCATGGTTATGCCACGGTTTTGGTCATAAAGTTACCGATCCCTGAACCCGTTTATCTGTCTACATTCTAGACATGTATGAATTGTCATGGTGAACAAACTGTTCATCTGCTAATTCCATGTGCCAATGGGTCGAGGGTGGTACTAAGATTCCATTGTCTATTGTAAGCGCACTGTGCTTACTGCCTCAGGGTGTCAGCAAGTTTTTGAAAACCAGCACACAATGCTATGACGGCATGGGTTAGGGCTTCATAGTGGTGCTCTGCATTCATACAGATACCAAACCTTCTAGAAATTAAAACCTCAAATGTTGTCAAATGTATTTTTATTTTTTTATATTTTTGAATAAATTACATTTTCTATCAGTTGTGGGACCAGTTTTTGGTCAATCTACACAAACCACCCCTTGTTCTTTTTACCATTTTCTCAGCTGCTCAAGAATGTAGGAGTTACATGAATTACGCTTTTTTGTCCTACCGTCCTAAGCCAAAATATGAAAGCAGGTGCATTGCACGCAATATTGAAGAAATGGTTCGCCTGTTAGAAAAAGCATTGAAATCTCACTGAAATTGCAACAGATTTTTTTTTAAACCCTGTTCTGGAAAGGTGAGAACATGCCAATTTCAGAACTGTAAATCATTCGTTGATCTCATGCACAAAACAAAAAACAATGTGATTTGTTTTGCAGCTATTTTTTGCATTTTCTGAAAAAGCACAACATTTTTTCACATTTTTGTCAATTTCAGACACCACCCATGTGCAGTTCGCAATTTTTTGGTGTCATTAGATTGCCCATCCTGTTAGAAGAAGAGGGAGACAAAAATGGCTATGATTGGCCTAGCCAATCAAAAGTTACAGACCTCTAACTGAGCATACCACCAAACAGGAAAAAAAAGGCTCAGCACTGGCGAGTTGGAAGCCCTTAGCAGCTAAGGGGTTAAGAAGGAGCTAACAGGATGCTTTCCATACCGCCGGTCGCGTGTGTCCAGTATCATGCCACTGCAAAGTGTGTGGTCATTCCTAGTTTATGTTATTGAAAATAATTATCCAGTTATTCAGGCCCTGGACATAGGACCTAGACATAGTTTAAAGTGCCCCCCTAGTATCCTCTCTGACAAGCGATGACAGAACGGCCAGTGTGATGTAACATAAGCTGATTTCCTGAGCCCTTTTGCCAAGCAAATACTGGAGTTCTGAATGATCTAGAGGCTGTAGATCTCTTTTGCGATCGACCACGTAAAAGGCTGTTATGGTAATTGAGCCAGCACTTAGTGAAGGCACATCTAGCAGTTGACATAAGAGAGCTGGGGTCATGTGAAGAACTTTCCAAAGGATATAATTACAGCCAGCTCTTTGTCTGTGCAAAGTTAAAGGGAATAACCAGTCCAATGTGATGCACAAGCATCTGACTTTGTCTCGAATGGGCCTTGTTTTTTCCAGGAGATTAATGACAGATGGCTAAGACAGGGAATTCAGGTCAGGATAAGATGCACCAAAGATGAGGATTTTAGTTTTGTCTGAATTAAACTGAAGGCGTAAAGTCTATTTAAGAGTGCTCCCTACCACTAAGCAACAACCACATTCAATTCCCTTATAAAGTTTTTATTTATAGGATTCACTGTAGCATGACAAGAGGGTCTAACATACATATGCGCTTTAAACCAGATACAAAACAATACCCCCATTTTATTTATGTACTCTAGGTGGACCTACATGTAGAACACAATATTAAATCCACAACAGTGTACACTATTTGAAGCATGCACGATAATGATCTAATAACAGGATAACCCTTATAGTTTAAAACATTTAACACAAATCTTTTAACAATTATAATAAATCGCAATAAAATTCATTTGGATGTAAAGAAATATCTTTGCTTCTTGAGTTCCTTTCTTATATGAAGAACCTACCTGTATAACTCCCACTACTTCCATTATAATTGCTAACATAGGAAGATCTTGGTCCTAATTAAATTATATGGTACTTAAGATGGAGTGCTCATCTGCCTTACTTCATTAAGAATTTTTGGCAATTTAGTTCTAAGTCAATATATCTTTCACTGGGAATCAGAGCAACCAAATGAGTTTCAGGCACGACCCTGTTGACCGGGAGCCCGGTTCTGCCGGACCTTCTGTGTCATACGTATTGAAGAACTGTTCAAGCCACGCGACAAGAGTTTGCATGCAAAATCGCACTTGACCGTACCAAAATCCAGCTATGACATGTAACTATTGGGATTATTTTTATATGTAAGTGTCCAAATTATTATTCCTTCTTTGAATTGCTACTACCCTTAAATCTAGAGGGTTTTTTAGTATCAAAGTCCCCCTAGCAATTTTGCAGTACCCTGTCAACAGTTAGTTCCATTGTTGTTCCCCCATAGTCAGATCTGTACTCAAACCATGCACGCTGGGCAACATATTCTGATTTTAAAATACTGTTGAATACAAATTATTACCAGAGAAAAACTCTCACAATCCTCCCAAGCAGTTACCGTCAACCCGTGTCCTAACTTAATTGTCCCACCAGTGATTCCCCTACCTTTATAGATAGCTACCTTAAATGATGTCTGGTAGCGCCAACATCTTTCTGGAACAAATGGATCCTGAACTGGTTTTCTCTCCTTGGTGCTGAGG
This sequence comes from Desmognathus adatsihi, assembly GCA_032275005.1. Lineage (NCBI taxonomy): Eukaryota > Metazoa > Chordata > Amphibia > Caudata > Plethodontidae > Desmognathus > Desmognathus adatsihi. The sequence goes on along the minus strand of JAUEJF010530532.1, from coordinate 7,022 downwards.
ACCCATGGTTGCTGGGCAGTACACCAATGGAAAGGAAAGGTTCCTTCTGGAACACAAATAACCCAATATTCATCCCCCTGTGACTCTCAATATCCTATTGGTCCTGAAGAAGGTTCATCTCTAATCATTTTATAGAGCCAATACATGTCAATATGAAGAATTTGATGTACTTACTGCTCTTTCTTATGATCTTACCTATTACCGTCAATTGGTTTAAAGATTCTATTGTTATGATGGTCAAGGTCAGGGGTTTGTGCACCATGTGCACCTACTATTTAAGGAAGGAGAAAGCAGAACATGAACTGACAGGAGATTAATGCTGCCCCCAAGTTTTATTATTGGTTAGTCTGCTGCAGGGAAGAGATATGTTTTGCACAGCAGTAATCTATATATATTTTATCCTGTGTTTTTTTGGGGGGATGGAAGTTACGTTGAAAATAGGTTTTCTTTTTTATTGTTTTGATAACCTGTCTTTGCATTTAGTATGTTATATGTGTATGTGTGACAGAGCTATGAAGTCCGTGGCAATCAGTTGTGCACTTTGATAAATAAATAAATAAATAAATAAACAAACAAATAAATAAATAAATAAATAAGGTCTCAGTCACTTACAGCAGTGCTCTCCCGCACAAGGTCTGTTACAGCAGTGCTCTCCCTCACAAGGTGTCCACCTATTACAGCAAGACTTTCCCACACAAGGTGACCATATTAAATTTGTTTTTCAAAACTTTATTTAAACTAGTTAGGCGTAGTTGTTGGTGCCGAGGCCGTCCCATCCTGCAGCAACCACCTTGCTTGTGGTCAACCTCTCGATGTTTTAATCGATGAAATAATGTCTTTCCTAAACAAAAAAACATGTAATGCATTTATATAGTGAATGGGGGTGAAGAAAGCTCGCCGAACATTTGCGGACGAGGCAAAAAATGGAGACTTTTCGTTCACGACGCTCGCAAATGTTCGGGGGCAACTTTCGCCCATCCCTATTTGTGAGGTCCTCGAGCCCAGGAAAAGCGGTGCCACAGGTAGTGATGTGTACAGCCTGTCACATCACCACCAACCACATACACACTGTAAGTCTGCAGCATCAGAACTGAGTCACTATTGTCTTGGCGATATATTATGCTGAAGTGCAAATCTGCACATTTTTTTCTTTGAAAATTAAAAAAGATTTGAAACAAAAGGAAAACACAGAACTAAAAGAACTGTTATTAACACCGTGTTCCTTTCTGTGGGTGCGAAATAGTGCTTTAAAAAGCATGATTTAATGTGTCCTTCTGTCTTTGCTTTCACATTCTGAGCAGTATGATTTATATTTTTGGGCCCATATTTCTTTGGTCAACTCTTAACAAATCGAAATCTGACGTATAAATCACTAAAAACATTATAACTTGCTTCCTTTTTCTTCCCTTCCCGCCTCGTATACAGAGCATTGTCATCTGTCCTTAATGAATTTTTTCTTAAGATTAAAAGTTGGTCAATTGAACAACATAATGCGGTATAAAAATCTGAAAACTAGATTATGTTGCGATTGTAATGTATTATCTGAGAATTTGCTCTTTCATCTACTTTGTGAATGTCAAAATTATAACGCACAGGACCAGGTGGTTAGAAAATTGCTTTGAGGATTTGGATTTCAAGACTCGTGTTTTAGAAATATTAAATTTAAAAGAACCTAGTCACATAGCTAGAATTATAAGTTATTTAAAAAGCATAGGGGTGATTATGATAATTGGTATGAAAAGAAATATAGTGGTTAGGGATGATTAAAGATTAATTTCTTTTTTATGATGACTTGTTAATTATTTGAGTTGCAAGAAAAATGCAGATTCTTTTGTACTTTATGCATTAATTTGCGAATAAAGTTACATGTTTTATCTTATCTTATCTTGGTCACGTTTGTGCAGCATTTCACTTCTGCAATTGTCCTTCCTCAGACTGCGGCCCTGCTTTCCTGCCACTATGCATTTGGAACCTGTGTCATAGTCGGAGTGCCTCCTACTTCGTCACAGCTAACCTTCGACCCTATGCTGATGCTCACAGGACGCACCCTGACAGGATCCATTTTTGGAGGTACAGTAAGAGTTTACATAGTCTCGATGCAAGGAGTCCATATAGTAACGTTATTGCGCACATTCCCCAGAGTGACCGCCATGTTGTTGGCCACAGTCTAAAAAATTTCAAAAAATCACTCTACAGACATAAATTGGGCTGCTCCTAGACACTTTCAAGTGTAATATTTATAATATGTACTAAGTGAAATATGAGGCCTATGGGCAAGTTTGCACGCAAAACAAACTAAACTAAATTATAATCCATGCTGCCTGATTAGAGAAGGGGTCACTGCCTGTGGTAGTACCACAACTGACAGTAAACTCTGAGCATGGGGTTACCACCGGTGCTCAGCTTGACAGCCATCAAATTATGCTTTAAGACTCAAGTGAAATCATGGAAGCTGGCTGATAGGTTTGTAGCCTAACTAACCCAACATGGAGGCCAGGGCCCTAGCATTGTTAGCGACTGTCTAGTCTTTTTGGTGCTATGGTGGCACATTGTTTATTTAATTTAAACTTGTATGCATGTAAATAGGTGGTTCGGCTTATAAATTTACAGTGTTTATCAATTCCGGCTGTTTTTTATTTTTTTGTGCGCTTATAAGAAGTCGCATAGGCACCTAATAAAATGTATTGGAGCGAGAAGAAACACGTTTTATTAACTTAACAGGCGTTAAGCAACTTACAACAACTTTGTAAACTAGCTTCACACAATATAACATACAGAGCAATACAACACATTACAATCTATAAAATATTTTGAACTAAATCATACGTCACACCAAAAAATTTAAGATTAAACTTATTTATCCAGCAAAGCAATACTGAGAAGACATCAACAGTTAACATATAGTAAATATTGACTGGACTAGAAGAGAAGAAGTAGTAAAACCTTCTTTCATGTCAGTGGTTAGTATGATTGTTTTCAATGCACACTTTCTAATTACCTTGATCGTAAATTTTGCAAAACTTATTGATTGATCAAACGATATGCAGACTGCCCCCTTCCGGTTGCCAGCAGACATGATAGCTGCCTATCATTACTGCAATGCAGAAGCCCCTATGCGATCACGGGAAAGGAAGGGAGGACTCAGTCTGTATGACTAGCCAGTTGCTACTGATGTCTGCATAGAGCTGGAGACTTGCTATTTTCACCATCTGAGGTCTTCCAGTTAGTTCTCATGTGTTGTATTTTGCCATGCTGATTATGTATCTCTAGAGCTATAGGTCCAGCTTAAGTCTGTGTCAAGGTTTGGTACATACTATTCTTTGGAATCAATGGCTGTGGGTTTGAGTTCTGTCGCACAGATGTCTCCAAGTCTCTTATGGTGTCTTCAATCGAGCGATCACTTTCTGGCTCAGACTCCGTTGAATCTCCAATCCCAGAAAGATCAGGCATCTGGGGCTCGGAGCATAAATCAAAAATAAGAACTAAAAATTTCCTCTAGTCCTGTGGCAAGACATTTCGCTGAGAAAAACCACACAGTGGCGCAATTGCGCTTCTGTGTCCTTGAAATGGGAAAGAACCCTCTACGTGGAGTAGACATTGGTGAGAATGAATACAACTGAAATGTGATGGGTGCATCTTCTGTCAGCCCTTCATCCGAGGGGCATGAATGAAAAATACAGTTTGGACTATTTGTTATGAAATCAGAGTCATCCGGGGCTGTTTGAATTATTGCACTTTTAAATGCTCCAGTTTCTTTGCATGCAGTTTAAGGGTGGTGTTTTTCTTATTTTCTGGGTGCTTGGGACTTGGTCAAATGCATTTTGTGTGCAAAGAAACCACAAGGAATTGTGGGATTATTTCTATTTTACAAATGTGTCATACGTTATACTGATTCAAGAGAGTATGCAGCGTGTAACTGTCAGCCACCACGGCAGTAGTTGTATGCTGTTTTTCAAAACAATCTCGGTGAGTATGGAGTGCTGTGGTACGTTGCGTACTCAGCATTTGCATGCAGTTATGTTTGATATTCTCTGGCGACAGTTGTTGCCAGAGAGTTAAGTTATCTTGCGTTTTACATAGGGAATCCTCAACATTCTATTGCTTATAACTTTTTAACTGATGGATGGTTTTGCATGAAGTTTGTGGCAAAGCGGAGTTCAGTGCACAGAGCACGTTCTGGCCAAGTTTCAGGCGAAAGCATACTGTTTTTCTTATAGCTATTTGAAGGAGACAAAACAGTCACTTAGAATTGGGGTTTCTCATAGGGAAAATGCTCAAATGTACCCAAATTTTGTCGTTGACTACAGCCTGCACCACTGCATGGATTTGCACCATTCATGTCTCAAAAGGTAGATATGAATGTAGAATAGGGCCTTTTGCATGTCTGGTGACATGGGCCTTTGTATTTTTTTTAATTATAAGCCTAACTGTAAAGAGAGGTGATTTATCTGGATTTATATTTCCAGTTTAAAGAGTCACAATTCGGGAATCGGCCTGTGGGGTCCTGAAATGAGGGCCCGAAATATGTAAACAATTGAAATGCGTCATTAAAAGCGCTGCTGTTCCACACGCAGCAGAACCCGCTCTCGGCACCCAAGGGTTTCATAATTAACTCCGGAAACCCTCGGGTGCCGGAATTGCATTGAGAGCCGTGTGCTTATGGTAAATGCGGCGAGAGCCGCGTGTTTATTGCAAAAGAGAGAGAGAGAGAGAGAGAGAGAAAGAGAGAGAGACTGAGAATAGGAGTGCCCGTTACTTATTTTTAGACATCGGGCTACCTGTGGGTGGCCCCCTCTGCAATGGGGAACTTCTGGCCCCAAAAGTGCACTAATAAATAAAAGGGCACTGCTAAGGGGATTCCCCTTAGCAGTGCCCATTACTTATTTTTCTACGTTTTGGGGCCACAAGTGCCCTGTTGCAGAGAGGGCCACCCGCGGGTGGCCCAGGGCAAAGCCAACTTGCCCAAACTCGTAGCTCCATTGCCGAGCCCTGGTGCATGCGCAGTACAGTTGAAGTCTGTAGAACAAGCTCTACTGTCACGCTAAATCAGCCTGGCATTAAATTTTAAAACAAAAATTAGGGGCCCATATTACAGCCTAACTGCTGACTGGAGTCCCAAATTTAACAAAGTCAACTAAAGCCTTACATACTATATTACAAATTCTATCACTGCCCCATCTACATGGAAAATTACAGTAACCCTATAAAAAAATACTTTGATAACTGATCATGAGACATTGCTTATTATTCCAAAATTGGAATAATAAGCATGAGACATTGCTTATTATTCCAAAATTGGAATAATAAGCACCACGATGCTATTTTAACTATTTTAAACTAATACTATCAGCATTTTAATACTTTGAAAACTTCAACTTCACAGGTGATATGAAAAAATGTCAGCCCAGCCAAAAAAATATCGAGCAATTTTCAATCGTTTTGCGTGTTTCTTTGATGCCAGTGCACAGCTGAAGCCCTATGCAGCTGCCTACTTTGGCTAATGGTCAGGCTCCCCTTTATGTTGTCCCCTTATGTTGCCCTACTCAACATCAGTGATGGGGTACAAAGAAGACATCAGTGGCATGATCACATATGCAAATAGAGCCAGGGGTACAGCTACAACAATGCTATTTGCAGGAGCGGCAGCGCACATGCATGGCCACGGGCGCTGGCCACTGCCTGCCATCACAAAATGGCAAGCAGTGTCACAAAGCCAAAGGCCCTAAGCCCACCCTACAGTACCAGCGCAGGCCATAGGGCACCGGCCGTAGGCCCTCCACCACCAGCTCTGTGCCTCCCAGACCACAGAACGGTCCCAGGGGGCACAGCGCTGGCAGCAATCTAAAACCAGATGAGAGCCGCTGGCATGCAGCAGGGCTCTATGATTTGAACACTTGCTTTCAGCACAAAAATCAAACTAGTTCTCATATCATTGTTATTGGTTTTCTGTTTCTCTGTTAATGCCCCTGTCTGTGCAAGGGTTACTTGGCCATTAGAAGTGATTTGACAGTTCATCATTATGGAAACGCTATCATTACACAGTACCATGTCCTTGGTGTTTAGCATATTCTTCCTACTAAGTAAGCACATTTTTATCTTTTGTCCAAAGGTTGGAAGAGCAAAGATTGTGTTCCTCAATTAGTATCCGACTACCTTGCCAAGAAGTTTGATCTGGACCGGCTGGTGAGCCACACACTGCCTTTTGAGAAGATCAATGAAGGGTTCGAACTGCTCCGCACTGGCAAAAGGTAAACAGACATTTTTTGGTTTCTTTGGGTATACAGACCGTACAGAATGTTTACAATGGTGCACACACAGTTAGAGCTAGGTGTTCCAGCCCCAGCTGTGTTCTGATTTGAACCAACCCCATGATTTCAGTCAACTCGAGTGGCATGCTGGTCCAAGTCAAACAGCCCATCAGAAAGCAGAATCGTCAGTCCAGTCAATTGTGCGTTACATCTACAGCCAGTCTAAGCGTTATAGCCCACCGCATTTTATCCACTAGCTGTAATGGAGAAACAGGCACTACAACATCCAGAATACAAAGTGTTGTTGACATAAAAGCCATGACTCGCCAAAGGTGTCACACATACTTGCCAGCTATGTCTGTTAATACAGCCTCATGAGTCTTTCCTTAATAATAAACACTGGTTAAGTGATACTGAGAAGTACAGAACAGCAACACTTCTCACCTGCTTTATTTATAAAACTTTTATTTAGCACAGCAGCCATCCAATCGGACCTTGTGGCGCATGAAATCATGCAACAGTACAATACAAAAAGAAATAGAACATATAAAATATACCCATAATACACAGCAAAACCCTACGCTGCAGCCCATCCCTCCCCGAGCCAAACCATACAGCCTATGACTAGCCCCCTGTAGAACAATCTCTCCTTGGAACTAAGGTCTATAGCTGCCAATAATTCCTGTGGGATGGCCCTAGTTGTGCCACTGAGCGGCAGCATGACTAGTCTTGACGGTTTGGGGTGATCGCAGCATGAAGAATTTAGCGTAGAAG
>JAUEJF010519463.1:0-11294 GCA_032275005.1 Desmognathus adatsihi | reverse complement strand
TTTTTCTTTTTATCCACTGTACTCTGCAGAAGATAAAAAGAATAACAATGTAGCTTGTGCCATAGGGATTGTCACAGAACAAAATGGATGCAGCCAGGGAAGAAAATCAATTGCCGAAATCCTGTATTATTAAACAGATATAAAACTAAAAACGAGTGGAATTGCATTCAGGTGACTAAGAACACTTAAAATAAAAAATTTGTTTGAGTTTAGATAATCTTTATTTAACTTTTCAGTTTTACAAGATATCATCACTCCTCACCATAGTATTAAAAAAAGCAATATATACAATGCCATAGGAACAAAAAGCCTATCTACAAAAGGTATTAGTTCCCTACTTCAGATAAAAAATATACCTCATTACTCAAAGCCTATCTATAAGTCTATTACTTCAGAAAAAGGTGCTATTTCTCAAGGCAAATACACTTTTAGCAAAAATATAGATTTTTACGATGCTATCAAAATCCTCCACACAAAGGATCCTATTAAAATCAATGCATTTATCTTTCATGAAATTCATAAGCCATCGATCTCTTAATGAAGCATACATAGGGCAGTTGACAAATACATGCTCTGCGTCATCAAGTTGGTCGTAACAGTAAGGGCATGTACGATTCTCCTCAGATATTTTCAACCATGCATCTGTATAAAATTTGACTGGCAAAGTGCCGTATCTCAGCTTCATCATAAATCTTAGGATTCTCCAGTTAGTACAACAGGTCAGAAATTTCTCTTTCCCTTTTTTTGTTTTTATCATATTGAACCATCTTAGTGATTTCATACTTTTGCATTTGGTAAGCATACAGTCGAATTCAACCATCGCAACTTGTACTTTCACAATGTTTTTCAGAGGAAATTTACATAGAGTGGTGTTATCAAATAATACAAAGTTGTATGCAATGTTTAGTTCTTTAATTCGGTTGAGATAGTCAAAGCGGAGATCGCTAGCAAGTGTCTCCAGCAGACAGGATTGTACTAGTGACTCAGCTTTAGTTTGGCTCATATTCTTCACAAAGAAGTTAATCATGGCCGATGCGGCCGAGGCTCTCACTGTGGTCACGTCCAGATCTATTAATAATGGATAAATGCATGCTGAGGCGGGGAGCCAATGATTTTTTTCCAAAAAGAAGCTTCCCATTTATCTAAGATGTCTAGTTTGCTCGAGCCCCAAATCTCAATGCCATACAATAATGTGCTTTTCCACTTAATGTGAAATAGGGAAATCAGCCACCTTATCTCCAAGACTCCCTTGTTTTTTAAATTCAACATAGCATTGATGATTAGGTTGTGTTTTGGTAAGAGCGAGTTAATATGGGGAGTCCAACTTAGGTTCTGAGCAAAAATAATACCAAGATATTTGAACTCCTCTTTCCTTTCCACAACCCCATCTTTTAAGCTCCATTTATAGGACGGAAGCACAGGTTTCCCAAAGACAACTATCTTCGTTTTGTCTCGGTTTATAATAATGCTATTCATCTCACAATAGACTTCTAAGGCGCTTAGACGGTTCTGTAGACCATCCGGGTTTAGGTCGACTATTGCAGTATCATCTGCAAAGGAGAGAGTCAATATCGTTAGACCACCCATCTTCGGAGCTATGCCCTTTGCCCCAGCAATATAACCATCCATATCTGAGAGGAAAATATTGAAGAGGCAAGGTGCCAATACACATCCTTGTTTGAGTCCGTCTTCTGTAGGAATTTTCTCGGATAGTTCGCCATTTTTGCCCCATCTCACCCTAATCCACTTATTACTATACAATATGGAAATCATTTTAACTAGTGTACTGGGGCATCCAAGTGATATCATTTTATTCCACAGACGCTGGCGGGGGACGTAATCAAAAGCATGGGTAAAGTCCATGAAGGCTGTATACAGGTGGTACTTCTTTCCTTTAACATATTCGTTAAGAGGGCAAGGGTTAAACAATGATCTAGTGTGTTATGTCCCTCCCTAAACCCCGCCTGGGAGTAGTGTTGGATTTTGTTATTCTTTATCCAGGCATTAAGTTCATACAGCAGATGTTTAGCCAGCAGTTTTCTTCCCGGGTCAAGGAGAGCCAATAGTCTAAAGTTGTTTGGGTCATATGCCTTTTGCCCTTTTTGTGCAGAGGAAATAAGATGGATCCTCTCCATGTATCAGGGACTGTAAAATGTGCCAGTGAGTGATTCAGAATAGGCGTAAAGATATTACACCAATTTTCCGTACAGTATTGAAGACATTTTGGGGGGAGGCCTTCGGCCCAGCTGCTCGACAGCCATGGAGGCTGCAGATTAATTTATGGGTAGCCTGATATGTAACTAGGGGAGAGAAATCATCTGCCTCATACGAAACCACCACCTCGCTTGATCTGGCTTTATAAAGTAACGAGATATATGAATGCCATGTAGCAGCATCAATCAAAGCATCTGGCGGTCGGCAGGTCATTGGAAAGGCCAATTCTGTAATTAGCTGCCAAAAGGCTTTAGAATTTTTCGTGGCCAAAGCTAACGATTGGCCCTCTTTATATTTAGAAACCAGAAAATACCCGCACTCAAAGTCTTAGTATTGTATTATCTACTTGTTATATTTTTAAGTTTGATTGTGTCGGTGCTGGGGAACAACCTCATGTGGTCAAACCATGGGGAAAACAATATCAGAACACAACAACAGACAAAATTTGTCTGACCCCCTGCACTCACTGTGAGTATTATCTCAAAATAGTTATACCTTAAGTCGAAATCAAGTATAAACATACGTAACTTCAAGTTTAGAAAAATTAATATTTTCTTTTATTGTTGCATTAAATAAACGTATAACTTTTCTAACAACTTCCCTGTCGCCTATTGAACAAACTACTCTAATTAACTAACATAAATTTCTTACTACCCATAAATTGTTTCTCTAGCGCAACTGAAATGTGAGAAATATTCTTTTATTCCCATCTTCCAGCATAATCTGACGCGTTTCGGGGTGAAGTCCCCATCTTCTGGGAACGCGCTGACAAATATACAAATATGTACCTTAAATTAAACAAAAAGACAGACATATACAAAGAACTGTATTAGTTCACCACTCTCTTTTATAAACAAACAAATACACCTTAATGATATAATCACTTTCTTATGACATCTATTATTACATAAGTGCCTAGTAATTCTAAGCAATTGAGCCCGACCTAGTTGAAACTAAACATGGAGAACACATGGACAAAGCACACATAAAGGCGATCATTCTAATCACATAAGCAATATTCAAAAAACTACATATTACATAATGTCATAATATCAAGTCCTGCAGAAGCTCTATGCTGCAAGTACTACAAGTGTCTCTTAATTCGCCACCGTTCGATAACCATATTATATTATGTATGATCACCCAATCTAAATGGCTATTCATTTAAAACTAAACATGGGTTTTTGATAGCAAAGCAGAGAGAAAACACTGTGGATCACAGATAATTCCCTAATTACAAGAGCCTTATTTAAAATGCCATGTAGTCATCAAATGACTGCCTGAGCCGGACGGGTGTCAAAAAAGGGCAGGGGAGTCCTCCCCTTCCAAGGCACCGCGTCTGGCTCTAGGCAGTAGAAACGAGGGGACATGTGAGAGCAAAAACTCCCGCATGTCTGTCAAATGAAAGAACCAAGAACTGGAAAAGAAACATTACTATCACTCCTGATTGCTAACTGATGGTGTAATGAAATCAAAAAAACGTACCAAAAGGAATAGCCACATACCACAAGTACGCCGTGTCCTCTCTTCAAGCACGTAACCACCAGGATGCTAAAATTGCAAACTTGTAGGACGGTATCTAATCCCTTCCCGTATCTTCATTCATTAGCGGCTAACAGCCCCAGCTAGTCTGTAAAAAATAAACAAACCCGAGAACTTGACAGAAGTCCTTTTAAACCCGAGAGCTTTTCAAAAGACCTCGTAACTAGCACCCGTAAATCGTCTAAAATGTAATTAAAGCACAAGCAACTCACCACTATCCAAAAGCGGGGGGGCGGGGGGTGTTATTCTGTGACAGTCGTCCCTACGGGAAGACTCATCTTAAGTACGCTCGATGTAACCTGACCACATAGTTGCCGGTGGGTAATGTGCTCCACAACTTCACTACAAAGAAAAAACACGAATCACCATGTCATGCCTACAAAATACTACCAGTCTGTCAAGCTATATGTAGGCTATAAGCCTGTCGAATTGCTCACCCAAATTGCGGCACCTCTGCTGCACTAAACGTCCGCTCCTGGCAAACGTCGGGAACCCTCTGGAACTGAAGTGGAACTGAAAGTGCATCTCGGATGGAAAATATACCTCCATTAATTGTGCACGGCTGCAACCCATGAATCTAGTTGCTAATTAACCAAATCCTCCTGGGAAATGTAGTAAATTGCGTGATCCGAATTGCGAAAAATGACCGAACAGTGCTAAAATCACGTGACCATTTAAAGGTCTAGCATGAAATCACACGCTGTCAGAAAAGTGGTAAACAATAGAGATGGAAATGAAGCTTCTATTTACTCAGAACCATCGTACTGTGCGCTATGCGTTGTGGAACTTGGAGTCAAACCATCCTCCACCATATGTGCCCCATTATTAATTGCTGACTTTAGTCACAACCGCTCCCCTCAAAAAAATGAAAATAGCTAAACCTACGCTAACGATAGGCCCTCTTTATATTTAGACCAGTGCAGTTCTTTTTTGTTTTTAAGGAACTTTTTATACGTTAAATTAAGTTTTTTTATTTCCGTGCTATCTATCATAGCCCGTTTTTTTAAAGTGGCCACTTGTTTTAAGTGTTTACGCTTGGCTATTTTACACGATCTGTCGAACCAATTGTTCGCCCTACTTTGAGAATTAAGCCAATCCAACGTGGTAAACGATTTGTGTGGTAGGTTTCGACTAATGTACATAATCAGGTTGCTGTATTGAATTTCCATGTCTGCGTCGCGAGAGGCCGGCAATAACTCCATGGCTTCTATAACCAGTGCCTCAACTGAGTGTGTATCAATCATAGACCAGTTAACACGTGAGTCTCTGAGTATGACCTCTCCTTCCCGTCTATCCCTATTTCCCTCTCCATTTGGTGTCAGGAAAAGAACATGGGTGGACAACAGACAAGCATGATCACTTACAGTGAGCCAATTGCAACATAGATCTTTCAGGTGCAGATGTTGGTCGATTCGCTGAATCACAAAATTAATATGCGAGTGAAGAGAACCTCTTCTAAATATTGCTGGGAACACAGAGTCTGGGCCATACCTCCCATTCGCAATCATTAAGTTGGAGGAGATTAATAAGGAGGCGCAAAACCTTTCAACTATGGGTAGCTTGTTATTTTTACAGTTAGGGTGAACCAGAGGTTCAGGTAGATCATTAAAAGTGTCTTCCCATAAGTCATTCGCACATGGGCTGGTTAGATGTAAATTAAGGTCGCCGCTACACAGCACATAGTCATTCGGATATTTGAGAAATAGTTCATTCAAAAATTCAAATACTTTGTTCAAGTATCCAATGTAACTATTGCTAGATATATACTTGGGTCGGAAATATAAGTTGATAAGGAGTGCATGCTCAAAGACCTCGTGCTTAGTCAATGAGCATCTGATACATAGCACTCCCGGAAGTTCTGCCCAGATAAGAATGGAAGTCCATCCCAGGGAAATCGACCTAAGAGTGGCTAAACCCCCCGAATTGTGCCCCATAGTGGAGGGTGTAGCAAATTGTGAAAAGGAGTGATAAGCATCCATCTCAATCGCATTCATTGACCATGTTTCCTGTATAAAAATGAGGTCAGCCTCATTCATTTTTATCATTGCCTCAGTGTTTGCTAAAGATTTCATACCAGCACAATTCCAACTCAAATGTTTGACCAATTTAATAAAATGAGGTGCATTAAAAATGTTATCATTCCAGTTATTATCAGGGTAAGCAATTGCTGCCCAACTGGACATCATCTAAAACATCTTCCTCAGGGTACCAACAGTTCGAGGTATTCGTTACATTTTCAGCGGGTGAATATGAAATTCGCATGACACATTTCTTTTTTGCTTCTACTTGTGGGTTACAGGGAGCAGAAGGTGATCTGCGTTTCCGGGGGTTCGAGGAGCATATGTTATTTGATACATTAACATTTGCACAATTCGCATTACTCCCAGGCTTGCATACATTCGTTTTACACAGACCCACATCGATACCCTTCGCAATAAAGACATTACCTCTTTCCTGTATCAGGTTAAAAACTTCCATATCTGAAAAGGTAATCTTTGTGGTAACACCCCCATCTCTGTCTGTAATGTACTCAATAGATTTGATATCCTGTTTCACAATAGTGCGTAATGTTGGATTAAATTTACAAATTTCAAGGAACGCTGGCACATTGAATGAATGGTTAATGTATCCATCCTCCTCAGGAAATAGTGGCTTGAATAGCAGTGTGGGTGATATTTGTTTTTTGGTACTTGGCAACTTTTTAAAACCATTAAATACAAAAGGGACAGTGTGCGAAGGGGCAGATTCAGACATAAAATCAACAGCAAGTGGATTCAGGTCTGAACGAGGGTTCGTCCCCTCCTCCTGTCCACTAATAAAATTCACATGGGTCGGCTGAATTGCCAGTTCCACATTCTTAGTTACCTGCGCTTTTGTGTTAGTTGATACCTTGTTTGCCACTACTTTCTTAATGGAGGTTTGCCCTGAGGTAGAAGGAGCTGGGAATTCTTGAGCAATGTAGCCCATATCATTCGCACAATGTAAAGTACTTGCGTATGAGGTGCCCAGATTTATGATCTTACTCTCAAGGGTGCCAATAAGGGAGGTCAGTTTTTGTGTCTCCCTAAGGTTCTGTAGTATTACCTGCCTGTCGTTTTTCTGATTTTTTTATCAGCTCATTGATTTTGTCGTCTAATTTCTCAATTTGTTTCGTGTTGGCGGTTTCAACTTGTTTACTCTGTGCGAATTTTTTATTTACATTACTCTGGTTATCAGCGAGTTTATCGTAGATTACATCAATCGCTTTCTTCTGTTGCTCCATTAAGGAGGTCATGTGGGTCAGTGCAGATGCCATTTTATCGATGACTATGAGATGAGCACCCCATTGCGCCTCCACATTTGTTGATTTATTATCGCATTCTTGTGCAGGGTCTTTGGTCCCTTCATTCAGCACGTCATCTAAGAGTGAAACCAACAGATCTACTTGGGACGGGCAGGTAGTATTGCCACGATTTTTGCCCATATTTGTATTACCCTCCTTCTCGGCCTGACCATCAGTTATCATGATGTCATCTAGTGACACACCCGCTTCAATAGAGACTTCATGTTGGTCATCAGTGTTACTACACTCAGTGGGTTCAGAAATATTATGACCATCGCTGGGGCCTTCCATATTATTCACCACCGCTGCTTTGAGGGTAAGATCAGAATTTGGGGGCAGTTTATTGCCAACAGCAGGATTGAGAAATCCCGCAATTGAAGGCGGTTTGTGTGGGCGTGGCGTACTACATATATTGGCCACTTCTAATGTTTTGGTTTTGCCTCGGGTTCCTACCATTGCTATTTGTTTATAACAAACAGCTATAGACACCAAATGATCACAAAGGTAAAGTGTAAGGAATCTTAGTTAAACACTGTTACATGTAGAATAAGATAACACACATAAACCTTAAATAGGTCACACAGCTCACAACTAAAATAAGTCTCTGCTAAAATGCCATAAAGCAAGAATAAAGGTTAAAATCTCTCGCATTTACTTGCAAGTAGCACATCAAAAGAGCATAGCGAGGTGCTGGCCTGGCCCCGATCGGCCCAAGACGGCCACAGACGGCACCCTCTGCCTCCTCCCTCAGCCGCCTCGCTTCTGCCGCTACGCTAGCCGCTGGCCAAGCTGATTTTTAAACCACGGCGGGCAGGTAAGCGGGGCGGGGCTGTAAGGGGGCTGGGTCTTACTGCCGAGGTTATTGCCGAGGTTGATTTGCTGGGCGGGTTTGGACTTTGTGCAGACTTTGTGCTGAGTGTAGGATAATGCAGAATGGAGTCCTGCACGAGCACACAATAACTCCTCCGATGTGTATAATGGAGGGCTGCCACAGACGGCACCCTCTGCCTCCTCCCTCAGCCGCCTCGCTTCTGCCGCTAAAAATTAAAAGTGGTGGGCTGCAAAGTCTACACTAAGCTATTCTTTTTCAGAGCCAGACTATCTCATGCCCAACTCTCAGGCTGCACTGAAACCAGCACATTCAGAGGTTATTAAAGCAGTGCCAGAACTTCATTTGAGTCTGTGTAGTGTCAACCCTGGTAACACCCCCCTGTCATTTTAAAAATAATTTCTGGCTAGGCTGCATCCCTTCCAACGCTGTACTTCATGTAAATTGTGTCACTGACTTGCTCTAGCCGTCCTCCAGTCATTTTGTGTGTCCCGTGGGTTTATATGTGTGACTGCTTTAGTGCCCCATTTGCTTAGTAAATAGGCCTCTGCTCGTCACTGTGTTCTGAAGTACCCTGACTGCATGTAAATATGTGCACCTGTATGTATGGCTGTAGAGTGTCTGTATGTAATTTTATATCTGGTGTCACTGCTGCCAATGGGAGTCACAACAGACGTACAATTAAAACAGCAGGTAAGTGCTTTGTGGATCAGCCCCTCACATAGCACCCCGGGCAAAGACAAATTTGTCATCACCCTGAAAAAAAAATCAACCTGAGAATGCAGTTTTTTTATTGTGCATAAATCATGCTCAGAGCACTGAGTCTGACTCTCAAAGTTTTTCCTCTTGAAGCTACAGTTTGGGAATGAATAACAAGCTTTCATTTTCTTCCTTTCTAAAGATAAAGAAAATGAAGAACCATTCAACACCGTTGTTGGGTAGTGCAGTGCGTAAAACCCCAGTGCTTTCAATCCAACGCAACCCCGATTCAAATCCAAAATGAAAAATAAATAGAAAATTTGAAAATGTTTTCTTTCCAACATACGTGCGACTCCACAGCAACTCTGAGGGCCTAGCAAATGAATTCAAGCCAGTTGTAAGCATTTTTTGGTTAAACCTAGGAAATTGAGCATTAGCTCTACCAAAACATTTGTGATGCCAAATTAATTTCATACAATAGACCCAGGAGTACAAGTTGAAAACTCAAACAGCCTTCTTAAAATGACAGCTTCCGACTGTTCGGCCATATTGGGATTAGAAGCACCCCAGATCTCAGACCCATAGAGGAGAATAGGTTGGATTGTTGTGTTATACTTATGTAAAATTGGTCAAATAGAATTTCCTCCATACTTAGGCAGAAACTGTAATAAGACCCTACCCCACCCCCCTTTGCTTTTAATGAAATTATACTTTTATGTAAATTCCAATTATTATTAAAGGTAAACGTGAGGCCAGATATTTCTAGTTTTTAATGTGTTCAACCTTTTGCCATTGATCTTTACTATTGAGTTTCCTCTGAACCTAGTGGTTTTAGTTCTACTAATGTTTATGTGCAATTTGTTTACAATAATTCAGTAAAATATCAAGCTTATGTTGCAATCCATTAGCTGTCAAGTCTAAAAGTACCACATTGTCTGCGTACGCTAAATTAGAGATCAATTTAACATTTACTTTCAGGGAAGTAAAATTAACCCCTAAATGCAATGTATCTTGGTCAGAACCCAACAACAGGCTCAAGAGCAGATTAGTCTCCACCCCCTCATCCTTCTCTCATCAGGTCCCTCCTTCAGAAAGCCTTTAAAACACACATTACTAAAGATAAATGCCCCTATTCACAAAGCACATCAAGTAAGTTACACTTTGGGTGCAACTCCCATTGACTTGAATACAAGTTACACCCAAATTGTAAAATTCTCGTGGTGTAAATGGTTTGTGAACAGGGCCCAAAATATGTATAACTGTATCCTACCACTATAAATTTATGTCAATATTGTACACTCTCCCATTTCCCTTTCCTAATTAGCTATCATGTTCTAGTCTCATATACAACACCCAGTTCTGTGAATTCTATTAAAGATCTTGTGCTATGTACAAGGTTCCTGTTTAAAAGCCAGAAATGTAAAAACAAATACTCTCTAAAACATGATCCCAAACATCCCGGTCCTAACCTCATGAATACCATATGGTCTTTCAATGCACCCGAAAAAGGTGGGACTAAGCCTGATTTCCACTGGTAGCTGATTCCACCAACATGGTCCTCTTCTGGACAATGCCAACCCCGGGTGGCGAACTCTGCGGAACCTGGGGACCACCATCCTAGGTAGGAGCTATTTTCTAGTGGGGAAGTGCCTTATCTCCCTCCTGAATCTGTCACATGGGTATTTTGGGCTGGTCTTGTGTAAGGCGTGCCAGACAAAGGCCTCCGAGTCTGAACATCTCCTGAATCTGTGGCCACTGGAGCCCTCTTCTGGCTTCAGATATGTGACCTCTCCCCCTTATGTTCCAGCACTGCACTCACCACATGGTTTGGGACTTTTCGCAACCACCTGATGTCTCTCCCTGTCAAGCCAGACTATTGGGAACAGCAATATTGAATCTTGGCAAGAACCAAGACCTGAATTTCTTGAACACATCTTCTGATCCAACCTATGTACTTTTCAAGAGATAGTGAGCAATTATTATGTATTGACTGTATGACTGATGCGACAAAATCAGACAAGAAAAATCCTGGAAATTGAGTATTAAAGCAGACCGTCATCACAATGAACACATAAAATATAAAGATGTTTTGTCAAAAGCATTAAAAACTGCCTATACTTTTTTATTCTAATTTCCTTGACAATGGTTTCTTTTTGTCTAGATTTTTGTTTCAAAGTGTGATGCTTTTTGGTGTTGTTTCGCAGCTCGCCACTAGAGAGCAGCAAAAGTATAGGAAAACTATGCAACTATAAATACTATGAAAACTCAATGCAACTATTTTTGTGTCTGAATTTCATCCCCTATGTTAGCAATCTATATGTTCCCATTCAGGATCTTCCCTCTCTGATCTGGCATGACCATCTCCCTTCACTTGCTTATAGACCATTACTTCAGGAATTGACGTAGTGGTGCAACTTAAATAATGTTATCCCCTCATCTCAAGCTGGCTTTCATGAAGGACATGCTACTGTGGACCATTTGCTCTCCTAGACGGCCATGACCCACTACCGCTCAGCGATCAGACGGCACTTCTTGCAATGACAGTCTTGCCACATACAGAAGAGCTTGTGGCCCTGGAGTAGCGAGGCATACCCGTGGTTCCTGCAGCACGTGCACTTGCACTGCCGGGGGATCTTCTTGGCCAGGGCACCTGATGGGGTGCGGAAGAGGGTCTGCGGAGCGGCCGAG
>JAUEJF010508403.1:0-11295 GCA_032275005.1 Desmognathus adatsihi | reverse complement strand
TTTTCTGAAAAAACGTAAAATTTTCGCACATTTTTGTAAATTTCAGCCACCACCTATGTGGGATTCACAATTTTTTGATGCCATTCGATGGCCCATCCTGTTAGAAGAAAAGGAGCCAAAAATGGCTGTGATTGGCCAAGCCAATCAAAAGTTACAGGCCTCTAACCGAGCGCACCACCAAACAGCCAAAAAAAGGCTCAGTATTAGAGGGGGAAACAGCTTAGTAGCAAAGGGGTTAAGTCCAAAAGTCAAAGAAAGAAAGAACAGGGTAAGTTCTATTGTAATCCTCTGAGGTCCTTAGGAATCCCATAGGGGCTTAGAAAACTGCCTGATCGCATTGCTCTCCATCGTCCCTCATATAGTCCTATTCACCTTCTCCAACATGCCATCTCCAGTTTCCAAAGTGTCACCCACGTCTTTTTTACATTTAGTCTCTCCTCTGCATTTCACTTCCTTTTCCATCCTTCCATCCTACCCTCTCAATCCTCCCTATATCCAGTTTATTCATGTACTACTTTTGATAGAATGTTATTTTGGTAGAATCGAACTGGTAGAATGTCTTTGGTAGAATTAGTAATTCTCTCCGACCTGATCCGCATACAGTGGTGAGTGAGAGAAGGAAATGGAAGAGAAGGGAGGTCCATGCGATAGTTCTCCATCATTCCCTCCTTCCCATATTCACCCTCCTATTCCTATCCCTCCCCATCTGTTATTTTCCACGTATTCTCTGTCTGTCCCTCTTTCAGTTCTGCCCTCACCAGTGGCATGCCTTTCTGCCTCCTACCCTCCTCCACCTACTCCATCTTCATCACCGTCTTCACCCCTTTCTCCAATCTCTCTTTTATGTCTTCCCCTAGTCTTTACCTCTCTTCTCTGCCCAGCTCCCATATTCTCCTGCTCTCCTTTACCCCCTCTGTCCCTCCTTGAAAGTTCAGACTTCACAATGTAAAGTGGGCCTCAACAGACACTTTATGAGAGGACCAAAGTGTCCCCGTTTCTATGCCATCGCAGCTACTGGCAGGCAACCGGCCATCTTACCCCGCCCTCATGACCCCTCCTTTGAGTACGCTACTGTAGCTGCACCATCGCCACTGCCCTGCTCTGGGCCATATAAATAGAAACTGACCTCTCTTGAGGTCCATAAAAGCTTCACTTCACCATATGCCCCACCAAATTTTAACATAGCGAGAGAAACTTTGAAATCCAATATTTCTCACAGGACAACTCACTATCTTGTATTCAGCACACTCTTGAACACTCCCAAGGCAAAGACAACAGCCTTAAATCAACAAACAAGAGGCAAACTCCACTATAGGAGATTCGGGAAAAATCCTGAAGGGCCTG
Organism: Desmognathus adatsihi; assembly: GCA_032275005.1. Lineage (NCBI taxonomy): Eukaryota > Metazoa > Chordata > Amphibia > Caudata > Plethodontidae > Desmognathus > Desmognathus adatsihi. Next base: position 9,951 of record JAUEJF010508403.1, on the reverse strand, counting down.
TCCCCCAAATGCTCCTTACCCACACCATTAAAATTCAGCTGATGCTGCCCGTGCAAAAAGAGCTCCACAGCCTCACGGGCAAGAAACGTGAACCGCCGGTGGGCCTGTTCATTTTCTTTTCCCAGGACAATATTTGGAGCTAATCCTCCCCTGGCCTAAGCCTTACTTGCTACCAAACTTGTTCCTTGCTACTGGGTAACTTAAAGGAGAACTCTGCTTCGGGAGTTCTCCTTTAATTTAAAATCCCCTCCCGTCCCCCACCCCACCCCCCTCACCCCAAAACTTACCTCTATTTGGGCACTCCAGCGCCCGGGGGCAGAGGCCGATATATTGGCCGCTGCCCTGCGAGCAGGGAGCCATCTGTGCGTGCGTCATTGAATGACGCATGCGCAGATGGTCCAGGGTAGTGTCCTGGGTCATTTCGAGCCAGGACCCGGGACCATCTGCGCATGCGTCAGTCAATGATGCATGCACAGATGGCTCCCTGCTCACGGGGCAGAGGCCGAAATATCGCCCTTGGGTGCTAGGGCGCGCAAATTGAGGCAAGTTTTGGGAGGATGCGGGGGGCAGGGAAGGGGGTTTTAAATTAAAGGAGAACTCCCGGAGCAGTTCTCCTTTAACTGGTGCTGTCCGATAGGTTTCCTACCGACGCATGACCCCCGTTCACGCACAGGAGGCCTTTCCAAAGGGTGCAAGGAAGACACTTTCACTTTGCGTGGACTTTTGAACGTATGCAGAAGTGCCTTTAAGATGCTCTTTATGGTCCCCTCTCCCGGTCCGGACCGCCCCGCACCGCATACGCCATACCCCGACCATCGCTCAAGCTCTTGATGGCCCCGACCACTGCAGGCTCTGATCTTGCCTTTTCTGACTGCTATAGGTTCCCTTCTAGTGATGTTTGTGGACAGCAAGGCTTTGTGCCTCTTTACTCCAGTAATCAGTGTCTGATTGGCGGGTAGACTCGGGTAGACGCCATTCACCCTGCGATTTTGGAGGGGCGATGCAGTCCTCCCCTTGCCAAGCAGCCCCCCATCCCCTTAGAGCAGTGGTATTCAAACAAGAAAATTAATAAACAGGTGCTTATTAGAGCTGGGCGAGCCTGAAATTTTACAGCAAGAGCCGAGCTCGAGCCGAGCCCGCCGTGGGCTCCACGAGCCCGAGCCCATCGCGAGCCCAAGCCCAAAGGCGCGATAACTTAACCGGCCGATGCAAAAGAAAAAAAAACACGCACATTGTGTGTGTTTTTTACATCAGCCGATTAAAAAGCTTCAGCCGGCTGTGTTTTTTCTTTCGTGAGCCCGGGAAAGAAAAAGAAAAGGTCACCCTTTTTTTCTTCTTTCCAGGCTCGAGCTGGGCTCTTGGTAAAAAAAAAACAGCGAGCCGAGCCGAGCCCAGCATTGGGCTCAAGCCCAGCTCGAGCCCAATAGGGCTTGCCTAGCTCTAGTGCTTATGCACCCATAAAGTCTGTTGTGGGCTGCCTTTCACCTTTCCAGAGAGCTCCGCATACATTAAAACACATTTACATGTGCAACTGAGCAGTTTAGGGATAGGACTCTGCCCGTTCCAATGCAAATTCGGATGATGACGTCATTCTTAGCCATGAGCGCCCCACCTCCGAAATGCTTAGGAAACGGATCCATTAGAAATGTTAGTCTTGGGGACAGTTTTTGAATTAAACTATGCTGCTCCGTCACAGTACAATTTGTTCACAGGTGCAGCGCTGTGGTTTATTCCCAGTGCAGCAAGGGGAGCCGACTTCTGAAAGTCCCAGAGGACGCTGAAGCACGGGCTGTGCAGGTGAGCTCATGTCCCATCGCTCCTACCTTCTTGCTCCCCTGTCCCACCCCACCTCTGCCCATCATTAAGCCCAGGCACAACGGAGGGGCAGACCCGGCAGGCAAACTGAGAAATGACATCACCCCATAACGTCGCCGAGTCAACAGCTGCACAAGCTCCAACCCTCCCTGCCCAGTGAACGCGCACATCACACTTATCTCCGAATAATCACATTTCGGAAGGGCACTCTGGGCGGATTTGGCTGGGGAGACACTTTCATATACATCTGTTGGTTGGCATCCCCCAGAATGGGGATTGGGGACCAGACTGTATAAAGTGGGAGCCATGCCGCCCCCACACCTGCAGACCTGGAGTGCAGCTATCCTTTAAAGATGGGTGGTGGGGGGGGGGGAGTTGAGGGGGGAGGGGGGGAAGGGGTCATGGAAATTTCCCAACAAACATTTTAAATTCTTTACAATTGACTCCTAATAACCAACAAAGAAGCAATTCAAACAAATGCGCCTCTTCTGGCCACAATTGTGCACATAATTGGATAGAGTGAGAAATCTGAGGGGACATCAACAACCCCCTTCCACCCACCCACCTCACACACACAACTATGCCTGGTGTCCTTTCCCGCCGAACCTTATAATACCATTGAATCCCGCCTGGAGTTGCCGCAGCAACCCCAGCAACCCGCACAGCCAGGGCTGGCGCGTGCCACTGGCACGAGATAGTCCTTTGTGACCTCACAATGCAGCGGTCTCGGCAGCCAATCAGGAGAGAGGGATGCTGGGATAGAAGCCAGGGCAGAACGTGCAGCCTCCCAGTCTCACCTGAGACTGAAGCGCATGTGGACGCACGTTGCTTCGCTCCCTGCTGCACGCGCTGTCACCAAACCTATACCGCACACATTGCCTCTTATATTCGGCGTATATCGCCCATTTACTGGCTCTACTCGACGTTTATTGCCCATATTGCCTGTTGTACTCGGCATATTACCTGCTAGTGCTACACTCGGCATTTACCACCCATATTGGCCGTTATACCCGGCGTACATAGATAATACCGCGTTATACCCGGCGTATACGGCCCATAGATAATACCCGCGTTATACCAGGGGTTTACCGCCCTTTCACCACCTGCTAGCCCTACTCCCTCCACTGAAGAGAGCACAGGGCAGCAGGAGAGGGGCGATGGGAACCTGCACGGGACGCCCCCTTATCAGGGATCTGCAGGCCTGCAGACCTGTTAAGAGGCGGAGAGGCCGAGTGGGACCCTTGGGGGTCACCCCGAAGCAGCGGACACCGAGCTCGGGCATCACCCGGCCGACATCCTGGTTCAGGAGGGATTTACGACGCGCCTGGCCGAGGAAGCAGTCTTACAGCCCACGGCCCTGGCTCTGGCGGCATTTAGAGCACGTGCTCCCAGGGAAGCAGCTCCTCAGCGCTGCCTGTGCCATCATCAAGACCCCCACCCCTAGCAGTGGCAGACCTGATGGGAGCCCTTGGGCTGTGCGCATGGGCACTGCCACCCTGCGCATGGACTTGAGCAACTTCCAGCATTATGGGGAGGCCTGTTACCTGCACTGCAGGAGTGTGGAGGGAGACTTTCTGGCAGCAGACTGTCTGGCCAGGCAGCCTGTGGTGACGCCAGAGTCGCGCTCCAAAAACATAAGCTGGCTCACTACGGTGCACAGACACTTGAACCTGGGGTTCGAGTCCCTCTGCCTGGCAGTGAATATCATGGACAGGTTCCTGTGCTACACCATTGTGTCACTCGAACACGTCCAGCTGCTTAGTGCGACAGCGCTGTTTCTGGCTCATAAACAGGTAGGAATGAGATTTCAACCTATGACAGTCAAACAGCTGCTGTCCCGATGCGGTGACTCTTTCTCACCCAAGCAGCTGCTTAAGATGGAGCGCAGCATCCTTCTCAGGTTGGGCTTCCGCCTGGCTGCTCCAACATTAGACTTTTATTTGGAGCACTACACGAACTTGCGTGTAGCTCACGAGGAGTCAACTGAGAAGGATTGTGTCGAGGCCATGAACGCAAGATCCTTTGCCACTGAGCTGGCAGAGCAGAGCCTTGCGGACTACGGCTTTAACAAATACCCACCCTCCCTACTCGCGATATGCTGTCTGGGACTGGGAGATCAGATACTGGGTCATGCGAGGCCTCTGAACTTGCATGTCAGCGGTTATTCTGATGCAGTCATCCATGAATGCACAGAACAGTTTCGGCTGCTGGTTTCCCGTGTGCAACCCTCACAGCTTTCAGTGACTGGTGAGATGGTGGGGGGGTGGGTGAGGGACAGTGAGATGGTGGGTGGGTGGGCGAGGGACAGTGAGATGGGTGGGACTGGTGAGATGGTCAGGAGGTTTGAGACTGGGGAGACAGTGGGTGGAGTGGTGAGATAGTGAATTGTAAGATAGTGCGTGTATTGGTGACAGACTGGTGTGTGGGTGGGCGAGGGTCTAGTGAGGCAGGGTTCGGAGGATAAGGGACTGGGGAGACAGTTGATGGGGTCTGATGAGATGGTTTGTGGGTGGGTTGCTGGTGAGACAGTGGGGGACTGGTGAGGGACAGTGAGATGGTGGGTGGGTGGGTGAGGGACAGTGAGATGGTGGGTAGGACTGGTGAGATGGTCAGGAAGTAAGGGACTGGGGAGACAGTGGGTGGAGAGGTGAGATAGTGGATTGGTAAGATGGTGCATGTGTTGGTGATAGACTGGTGTGAGGGACGGGGAGACGGTTGGTTGACGGGGTCTGGTGAGATGGTTTTTGGGTGGGTTGTCGGTGAGACAGTGGGGGACTGGTGAGAGGTGGCTAGTTGTGAGACTGGTGAGATGGTGGGTGTGTGAGGGACTGGGAAGATGGTTTGTGGAGATGATGGATTGGTGGGGTACTGGTGAGAATGCTGCATGGGTTATTGCGAGATGATGTATAGGGGACTGGTGAGATGTAGGTGGATGTGTGGGTGGGGGACTGATGAGGTGGTGGGTGGGGGACCGGTATGAGGTATGCTTGTTATCTTGCACTGAAGGGGTGAGACCATAGCTTTTCAGGTTCGACTGCTGCCATTGGTGGTGTCGGGACTCATTTGCATAATGGTCTTTCCTATGAAGCAATGGCACACACAGGCAAAAAAATGATGGTATGTTAAGCTGCCCCGAGGTACACCCAGTGACATGCATTAATTCTAACTTTTTTATCCATCAATTTTTGCTTTGCTCAAGGACAGATAATCCCTGACGTGGGCCATGTGCTTGCTGTGCCTAGAGGCTCAAGCTGCACCTTACTGATGAGGCCCAACAAGGCCGAAACTTGTCCAAGCGAGGCTGGTTATCTCTCACTGAAGGGGTGGGACTATCTTTTGTTTTGAGTGCAGAGCTAGGGGGTGAGGAGATGGTGGATTGATGGAGGGCTGTTGAGATGGGCGATTGGTGAGATGGTGGGTGGGCAGGTAATACTGTGGCACTTGTGAGGGGTGGACGGAAGACTGGTGAGATCATGCGTGGTTTTGTAGGCAGGGGTTTGGTGAGATGGAAGGGGCAAAACCTGTGGTTATGTGTGTGTGTGTGTGTGGGTGGGGGGACTGTTGAGATGGCGTATGGGTAGAGGACGGGTGAGACAGTGGGAAACTGGGTATACATTGACTGGAGGACTAGAGAGATGGTGGCTTGTTGGGGGACTAGTGAGAAAGTGGGGGAGAAACTGGGGCGACGGTAGGTGGGGTATTGTTTAGACAGTGTGGGCGGGCATGGGTTAGACAAAGGGTTGGTTTGAGACTGGTAATGGGTGGGTGATAGATTGGTGAGTGGGTAGGTGAGGTACTTATATGGCAGTTAGGTGGATGAGGGACTGGAGAAAATGGTTAGCTAGGGGCTAATGAAAGGCACAGGATACGGGTTATTTGGTGGGTGTAGAAATGGTATCAGGTGAATTTCGCACCTCTGTTACTGCACTTTCCTCTTTTAGAGCCACCACCCGTTGTTGTCTTATGGTGCAGGGACCCTCTTCAGCGCCTTTTATTTTTTCACTCATTGTCTCACCTTTCTGCTCGAATTCAGCCCCCAGCTTGCCTCCAATTCAGCGTTGCAGTAAATTGCCGCATTGGATGAATAGGGCTTGGGAAGGGAACCAGGAAGATGGAAAGGGATGCAGGGTAAAGCGAGGAGGGCAGCAGATGTTAAAAAACGGGGTTGAAGAAATGGAGAAGGGGTGGTGGTGGGGAGAAGAAAAGGGGCTACGGGGGTGGGACCCCACGTATTTAAATATAGTGTGACTGGCTAGGGAAAAGCCCAGCCTGCAGGCTACCTAGAGATTTCTCTAGTACACCTGTCACACATTCTAAATGCAGCTGGCTGGTGGGATGGGGAGATTGGCGCTGAATTTGTGGCGCTGAAATCACGTAGAACCGTAGAAATAGTGGGTGGTTTTACAGTGGGGGAGGAGGACTGATGAGATGGGGGATGGGTTGGTGAGAGACTAGTATGATGGGTGTATGTATAGCAGTGGTTCTCAAACTTTTACATGCCGGGACCCATTGAGCGACAAACTTCTTTCGAGACCCCATTGACTGACAGGTGTTTCAAATTGAGCTCCACTGACCCAAACAAAAGTTATTTTCAATTTCACCAGTTTTCTTTGCATATAAAATCATTCATGTTAACGCCCACTAACCCTGCATGACTCCCTGCAATTTTTCTGTCTCTCAGCCTGGACCCAACTACCATGGTTCCCCGACCCAAAAAAGGGTCATGACCCATAGTTTGAGAACCACTGATGTAGAGGCAGGTGGTGGACTGGAGAGACATGGGTGGGCGGGTTGTTGAGAGACTGGTGAAATTGGGGCTTGTAAGATTTGTATGTTGAGATGTGAGACAGGTGGGTGGGTGAAGGACTGCGGAGATGGTGGATAGGATGATGTCTGTTGAGAAAGAGGGTTTGCCAACTGCAGGGTTGGTGACAAGTGTGTACAGTGTGTGGGGTGACTGGTGAGATGGTGAGTGGATAGGGGACTGGCAAGAAAGAAAATAGGGGTGGGGGACTGGTGATACAGTGGCTGAGGGAATCGTGAGATGGTGGCTTGCTGGGGACTGGTGAGACAACGGGTTGGTGGAAGACTGGTGAGTGGGTGTGTGGTGGACTGGTGAAACAGTGGATGCGTAGGTGAGGTACGGGTTAGTTGGGTTTTATGTGGGTGAGGGACAGGAGAGAGCGTTATGATGAAGAGTGGTGAGACAGGTGGGTCGGATACTGGGGGATGACTAGTGAGACAGTGGTTGAGTAACTGCTAAGGGGCAGGTGTGTAAAGAACTATTGAGACTGCATGCATGAGGGACTGAAATGATGTGTGGGTGAGAGGATGTATTGGAAGAAAACAGATGAGAAGACTAGGTGGGCGATTAGTGAGAGTGCACAGGGGACTAGTGAGAGGGTGAGTGTTGGTGGGTGACTGGTGAGATAGTGAGTGGGAGGCTTGTGGCATTGTGGATGGGTGTGTCGATGGGGACTGGTGAGACAATGGGTGAGGACTGAGTGAGACAGTGAATGGGGGTACTTGGTACAGTGCTTGGTTGTGGAATTCATAAGTTTGTGGCTGGGCTGTTGGAGGGCTGGTGAAATGATAGCTTGGCAGGTGGATGAGGGAGATGGTTGTGGAAGATTGGTTCGGCAGTGCGGGTGGTGGACCCATGAAGGTCTGAAGAGGTGTCTGGGTGTTTGGATGAGAGACTGGTGAGACAGTGGGTGGTAGAAAGTGAGAAGGTTGGTGACTGGTGAGATGGTGGCTGGGGATTGGGGAAACGATTGGGCGAGGGAAATGTCAGTCAGATTGGTTGCTGGGTAGAGAACTGGTAAGATGGAGGGTCAGTAACTGGTGAGATGGTGGGGATAGGATGGTGGGGGACAGGCAAGATGACTGATTGGGAGGGAATGGTTGAATGGTAGGTTAGTGTATTGGTGGTGGACTGGTGAGATGGTGTGTGGGTGTTGGATTGGTGAGAAAGTGGTTGGCTGTGTGGGCTGCTGGTGATTGTTTGTGGGTGTTGGACTGGAGTTACAGGGGTGCAAAACTGGTGGTTTGGTGCATGAGCGGGACTGCCTAGATGGGTTGAGGGTAAAATACTGGTGAGATAGTGTGCTGGTAGGAGACTGGTGAGACATAGGAGGGGGGTTAGAGACTGATTATATAGTGTCTGAAGGCCCAGTGAGATGGTCGGTGGGTGTGACAGACCAGTTCAAATAGACATAGTGGGTACAGTGGGTCTTTTCTGTGAATGGCCAAAGCTAACATAAAAGATGGTGCTACCTACAAAACTTCAAACATAACAAGCGCCCTGATGCCTGAGGGCTTGAGCATTATACAAATTTATTGAGCGTTATAGAAATGTTTTAAATACATTTCGCCTCTTAGGAAAACTGCCACCCAGTTTCCAATTGTCCAATGACTTTGCCATTTAATAGTCTATGTACAAATCAGACTCCTCAATGAAAGGAGGAAATAAGAACTCGTAGGCCATGTCCAGGACGTCCACCTAATAAAGTCAGACACTCACATCCCAGAAACAGAATTTCCAAAAAAAGTACAGGTCAAGTTTCAAGGCCACGCCCAGGGCCACCACTACCTTAATGAGCCTGTCCCTTTCTATTACCCTATTATAACCCCTGTCTTGGGCTGCCACTTTGGGATGCAGTTATGGTTCAATATTATCACCCCTGAACCACTTGGTCGCTTTTTTGTGGGCTCCTCCGCCTGAATTCTCACCCCAAGTATGTGTTGCCTCCTCTGCTGGGCTACACCTGAATTTTCACCCCAGGCCTGAGTCTAAAGCCCACTTGATTGCTAAGGCTTATAACTCAATTGTAGAGTCATTTCTCTCTCCAGGGAACAGTTCAGAGCTTAAGAACTGTATTAGTTGCTCTATTCAATTTCATCTTTGCGACAGGATAGCTCCCAACCCAACTACTGAAGTCCCTTTTAGCAGGAGGAAGGGATCTTTGAAGTTGGGCATTGTTAATAATGAGGGATGACACATCCCGTACTTAAACCAATAAAAAGCTTTACTTCTGCATCCCACTTAACCTAACAATCGGTTAATTAAGAGCTCTACAACTGCTGAAACGTTTGGAATGAACTTACGGTAATACCTTATGAACCCTAAAATTGCCCTTAGGTTTCTTAGGATGTTCAATTTGCTGAATAGCATGGATTTTGGCCTACATGTTGAATAGGGCTTTCTTTGAGACGAAAGGGCTCAGGGTGGTAGTAATCCTGTCCTTCGTACAATCAAAACACGTGGAAGTTCAGAGCCTGGGCTTTGCACTGCAGACAACGCTAGGATACCTTCACACTTTAAACAGGGATCATTGAGCTCTCAACAGCCAAAACACCAAAATACTTAAAAAGATGGTCAGAGCCAATCGGTGCAAAAATAAACCATTCTTTTATTTACAGATAAAAAAGTACAGAAAATCAGAAGTACGTTTAGTTGAGGATTCTTAAATTTCATCGATATTTGAAAAAATAGGTCAAAATCAAGCGGTACAGGTACGTAGGTTGGAGCAGTCGACGAGACGCACACAAGGCTTACCGTTGCTGCCTGAAGATTCAAAAAAAGCTCCACCTCTGGACATGATCGACGAGAGGGACAGGAGGATCCAGGAACCGCTACTAGATCGCCTTTGCTGGCGTGGCCAGGACACCGGGAATCAGGCACGAGGCACTATTCACCTCAAGAGAGCTCCTTTAACCCCTTCCCTCCTGAGGACGTGTGGTACACGTCCTCAGGAGGCGTAAGGCCCCACTGAGGACATGTACCACACGTCCTCAGCCCCCCTGCTCTTTGGAGACCCACAGCGTGGGTCTCCAAAGAGCAATGGGGTCGCAGGGGCCCAATATCAAAGGGGAACAAGGTTCCCCTTTGATATTGGGTCCCTGCTTCCCGGCGGCTAACAGCTGTTTACCGCTTGCGCGATAAACATCTGTCAGCCGCCGGGAACCCAGAAGCTCCCTGCCGGCTTTGATGCCGGCAGAGAGGGAGGGCTCATTTGAAAGCTGAGTTACTCAGCTTTCAAATGAGCCCTCCCCCGGGTTTCCACTGTCCCGGGGATCCGAATTCGGATCCCCGGAACAGTGGAAATCCATGTTCCGGGGTTCGGGGCTGCGTGT